>VZTJ01003600.1:549852-623862 GCA_013397795.1 Orthonyx spaldingii
TTTTTTTTTCTTCTTGACAGCCAGTAGAACTGGAGCTGGTATCCTGAATTGATCTTAACAATCCATGAGAAATCCAAGAGAGAACAAATGAGATGTTCTCAACAGTATGTGATATTTTGAAGTGCTGTAATTTCTAGTTTTTATAGCATCAAAGTGCAGATTGCTAATGCAGATTGTTTTATAGTGCACTAGGCAAGATTAGATGGCTATTGCATAAAAATATTATTTGAATTGGGCCAAATTTGGATGATTTGGCTTTTGGGGGCCTTTCTTACATGGACGACCTCTAATCAGGAAGAAAATTTAGTAGAAACTTATTCTCAGAGTAAAATACAGGACCACAAGTATGCACTGAGAGGGGGGTGGTGGGGGTACATGATAAAATGCAACCTTCTTGGAGCCCATGTAATTACCTTCTTTCTTCTCATTAAGTGGACAGCACCCTCAGGTCTGGTCCTTGTTCCCTTTGTCCTAGTTCCCTGGGTTTCTGTTACTCTTGATGGTTCTCCTCATCTCTTCTTCTGTCCTTATTTTTTCAAAATTACCACAGTCCATTCCCCTTAGAGAAAATTTCCTAATACTTGACTGCAAACTTGTTCTTTCATTCAACCAGCTTCTTTCAGAAAATATTCCTGTGTTAATTTCCCTGATAAATTTTTGCCCATGCCACCTTGGTTTTGAATTTCAGTTGCATTTCTTTGAAGTTCCTTATGGAAGGAGCCAGTCCTTACATGTTTGTGAAAGGCCATTTCACAAAGTTCCCAGACAGTTAGTAGCCAGGCACAGTCTGTATGCAATAAAATATCTGTTACCTTTCAGAAACCTTATCTTTACCATATTATCTTATCTTTTGCTCTAATTTCTCTTGCATTTTATCCTCTGTTGTAGCCACTTCCCACATTTCTTAGTTTACATCAGTAAAATTAAAAGTACTGTCTGCTAGACTAACATGAAAGTACTTATCAGTGTATGAAGGAGAAGTTACATTCTGTATTGTACACTTGAAATGGTGTATTGAAGAAAAAAAAGATCGTATTGGTAGAGGTTGTGTAAATGTAATGTAAGAAATTGAGTTTCAGACCACTAAAATGATTTACAATATTTTCAACCAACTTCAGTAGGAGCAGGAGCTAATCCAAAATGGTTCTGACCAAGAAGGGAGAATTTTATTTACCATCTGCTTGGATAGCATCTTAGTGTGTGTTTCACAGTAATATTTGATGTTCTGATGTCCATTCTGATTGTGATTCTTCTTTCTAGATGTTCTGGGAACATGAAATAGACATGGTTGCTATTTAGATAGGATGTTTGCTCAGTGCTTTTTACAAACTGCTGCTTTTCTGCAGGCAGTGAAACAGAATCTCTGTCCCTGTGAAATGCTGTGCAGAATTAACTGCTTGAAGTCTTGAGAAGTACTCTGTGTCCCTTGCTGCCCTCTCTCTTCCTTTCTCTTCTCCTCCTCAGTATATGCTCTCCTCAGTTTTAGCTTCCAAAGATGAAAATCTTACCCTTGATGATGTCTTGTGGGTATTACAGCCTTGGATAAACTGCAGGCTCTGTTAGTCCTGTCAGGTTGTATTCCAGTCATTTGCCCAGAGAATGCCCCGAGGGGTTGCATGCAACTCATTTGAAATGGTTTCCTATTTGTGTTTGCTGCTAATGCCGTGGGACTGTTTAAGCACCCAAATTGTTTTGTTTTGGTTTTAAAATCATCCTTTTGCACTGCTCTGACAGATTTGCTGTGAAAAATCGGTGTTAAAACCTGGTTCCGTGTGTCATTAGGGCTGTCTGACTTCCTCTGCGGTGCCAGCCGTGCGCGGGGTGCTGTGGCAGGAGGCAGGGCGGGCTGCTGCTGCAGTGGGGCAGGATCAGAACGCGGCTCCGGCGTGTGGCATCCACGCTGTGCTGTCTGGCTGCCTTCGCACCCGCCCACCGCTCCTGCCGCCGCCCGGGCCCCTGCGCCTTTTCAGTGGCTGAGAGGAGATGTCAATGAGAGGGGCGGGCGGCTCCGCCGAGCTGCCGGAGCAATTGATTCTTGTCTGCCTCTCGGAGCAGTCTGTCTGCGCAGCAGCACATGAGACGCTTTTGCACAATACCCCACTTATGCCCTAGTCAGCAGCTTCCGAAGGGAGAACAGTATTTTAAAAAAGAAATAATAGCGGTGCTCTGTGAGCCGTAGTGACTGCATGGACCAGAGCTAAATTTGGGAAGCTGAAGCTTATTTCGTGCAATATTATTAGAACTATTTGGGTTTCTGAAGGCACGCTCACATACATGTATGTGTTGCTGGCCAGCTTTTCCACGTGACTCGGCTAGATCCAAATGCAGTTATTTATAGATGGCAAGAGCAGTGATGGCATTATCTTGTAGCACTCCAGACCTGAAATGATAGCGCTTGTGTGCAGGAAGAGGCAGCCAGGTGTCCTCTGTGAGAATTTAGTCAGGCTGCTCTTCTGCAAATGTTCATAAGAGGAGGTAGTCACAAATAACCCCTTCTTTCTTCCCCAATTCTTTTTTCTTTTCAGACAGAGAAAAGAAAGGTATTGAAAAATCAGTCTGGGCTGTGGCTTCTACTGGCTTCTTCCCTAGATGCTTGTGAAAAGCAATTAGCCACCTTCCTTTTTATCCCTTTCCCCTCTTCCATAGATAATGTCTTTCTACCCATGTAAAATGATAAACATGCCCCTGAAGACAAGGCAACAGCAATTTCTAATCTGTCTAACACTAATATTCGTAGTTAGATTTTCAAATAAAAGTCTGTTGTTTGCAGCCCTCCGTGTGCTTGTAGCTCGGCTGATTGAGCCGAGGCTGCTCCGTGTCCTCTGGAGCCCTGTCTGGGGTGCCGCCTGTGCGAGGAAGCAGCTGCCTGCTCCCGCCTGTGCACAGCGCCCGAACCTTGACTTGCTGCTGGGGCCGCGCTCTGAGACGCGGCAGGGAGCTTATCTAGCCAGGGAAAAACCAAATATTTGTCTGGGGGGATTTTTTTTTTTTTTTTNTGTTGGTTTTTTTTTTTTTTTTTTTTTTTTTTTTTTTTTTTTTTTTTGGTAAGAAAGAGAAACAAGGGCAAAAAAAAAGATGGAAAAAAAGGAATAAGAAAAAAAACGCTGGTCGGGTTCACAGGGTGGTCACACAAAGAAACGCTTCAGCACAGCTGGGAGTGTGCAGACTACAGCAGAGCATGGGCACAGACAGCAGAAGATGGGGCTACCTCAAGGCAGTACTGCTGCAGAACACTTTGTATCATAAAGCTACAACTAAAATAGTCTGAAGATCAGGGTAGGGTTATTTAGATATTTCTTATTTTGCACCCAGTTGAGTTTTCTACATGGCCCTGATTGTAACAGAGCATAGCTGATTTGCTGCTTTTGCTTTACAGGGAATAAATAAAATAAACATAGTGCATGTGGACTCTTTAGGGGTATCAGAATGCCGTAACGAGAATGTCCATGGCTCACAAAGTCTGCTCGTGTAATACAACCATGTTTCAGGTGAGAAACGTCCATTAGCCTGGCAGACACAGCTAGAAGAAATGGAACTTTAAGGATACAGAAGCCCTTCTCTTGCTCAGATTAGTTACCACATTCCCAGTGCAGCTTCGGAACAATTATTTGGTATTTGACTATGGTATATTAATTGAATGTTAATTAATTAGGCAGTTCTCAAGAAAAGGTGATTGGTACCAGAGGAGCAGAGCAGGTTGCTAGTAAAGGAAGATGACAAGGTTTGTGGGGTTGGTGGAACACAGAGGGAAAAAAGAGAAGTAATGACTCTGTTAGAAAACTACCTCATCAACCGGGCAGTGAGATAGGAAGCATTGCTGCCTTGAAACTGCAGTACATGCACACGTCTGTCTGCCTGTATTGTTTGAACAGAAATCAGTTAAGTTAAAAACTTCTGTAGGCTGGCTTTCTTTTTCCTGATGTCCTTCACTGTTTTAATGTTCAGCACTTAGAGATTATTTTACATAGTTGTAATATTTCTTTCAAAATGAAGAGTGAGTGGAAGGATAGGGTTAGAGTACTTTTAGCTTAGTTCTGTGGAAGTGCAAAGTTTGGATAGCATGAAAAATGGTGCTACAACCCCCAACTTTGAAAGCAGACTTTTTTTTTTCCTTCAGCAGCTATAGAGAAGTTGGCAAAGCTTGTATTACACTAATCATACAAAAATTTAAAAAAAAATCTGAGGACACCTGATTAAACATTCTTTTCCTGTAAAAATATGAAATAATATAAAATTAAAGCAAAGAGCAAGATGGCAGAACCGAAAAGCAAAAGTTCCTAAAATAACTTTTGGTCCTTCGGAGCTCTGGCTGTGCAGTGTTAACTTTGGAAACACGTTTCTGCTATAAATTTTGGTTGTGTGGTTTTTATATTTTTTTTCCCCTCCTTGAAAGCCTCTCCAGATGTTTTAGAGTTGTTGTTTGAAAATGTTCCATGGCAGGCACAGAGACTGCGGGCACAGAGCAGTAACCCCTTGATGTGGTGGCTGTGGTTTTTCCTTGCAAAGAGAGGAAAGTGTATGATCCTCTCTGTTCTGGGACTCTGTTCTGTCACAAATGGTGTGACCTTCAACACATCACCTGCTCTCAGTTTCTTTCATCTTTAAAACTTAGCCAGTAAGCCAGGGAGCCGGATGGCCACTTCAGCAGTCTCTGCAGGAGCTCCCCACACTGTAGCCGAGATGTCTTTTGGGGATAATTGTGAATACTAGCCAGATTTAAATACTTTCCCAATGCAGCCTGATGGAATTTCCTCTGTTCACAAACGTAGATTTCATTTGATGCTAAAAGACTTCAAGAAGTCATCTGTGCCGTGCCCCCTTGGCTGAGGAATCTGTTCTCCCTAGATCTGTATCTGACTTTTCCTCTGCATCTCCATTCATGGGAATTCCTCACCTTACCCCTTAAGGTATTAAAGAGCATTAGGATCCTCCTAATATCTAACCTGTGTCTTTTTTGTCTCTTTATATCTCTTTATGTATTGGTGTTTCTGCTGTGGAGATAGTTAATGCTTTGTTACTCAGTAAATCAGAATACTGCTGTCAGTCTCTCCTCATGTTAAAAAAAAAAAGAAGAAAAGCCCAAACCCACCAAAAACCCTAATCTCTGTAATCATTTCTAGCAGGGTATATTGATAGGGTTTTTTCCTAATCATTCTAATTACTTTTCTCCCACTTCTGTGGCTGTACATTGTGGTCGGGTAGAGAGAAAGGAGAAGTGTGCATCTCCCAGATTTGGGTCTCACTCATGCAGCCGAGGGGGCTCGTTGGGTGTGCTTTGGACAGCACAGCTACAGCCCTCACTGCCCTTCTGAGGAATCCTGCCTTCAGACCTGGTTCTCACCCTCTTCTTGGGAGATGTGCTGTGTCAGACTTTGTACTTGTTCCTGTTGGACATCGTTCCAGATAATTTCAAGATGATTTCAACAACAAATTTCTGCAGTGAGCTGATGCTTCTTCCCAGCTTGTGCCATCTGTAAATCAACCCAGAACACGCTCTAGCCCTTTATTCATCTTCATCATGGATATCTGTAAATTAATCATTCAGTAATTTCAGGCCCAGAGAAAACTCCTTCATAAAACCATCTGATAATTCTAATTTCTATTAGTGACTATTGGTGTAGTAGTTTGGTAAGGCTTAAGTTTCCAACAATTTTGTGTTGTGTTCAGTCAGACTTAATTTCCCTTGTTTATTTATAAGAATATCATGTTAAGCAGCACTAAAGCCTGACTAAAATCAAAGTAATCTACGCTCAAGGTCTGTTGTCTGCTGGTGTAAAGAAAGTAGAGTGGTAAGGCATGGTTCCTGACAAGTCCATTTTGGTTGTTACTCATTTTTTACTTTCCTCTTGATTCTTTTGAATAATTTGGGTTAGTTTACCATAATAGGAAGCTGAACTTTCAATTCTGCAGTTATTCCCTTCTTTCTTTTAATGACAGATACTAGATTTTCCCTTTTCCAGACTTCCATTGTTGTACTGATTGTGCATGGCTTCGCTGTGTTGCAGCTCTTGTTAAATTCATCTGTTGGGGTTTTTCCTAGCACTTTTAGATGTTCGTGGTGGTGTTAGCTCAGGAATTGTTTACAGTAGTAATTGAAGGGCTAAGGATGGATTAAATGCAACTGAGCCTCTTACCTGTAGGTCGCTCCTTTGACTGTAGCCAAATGTGGGTTCAAGTGTGTCAGTCTCATTTTTCAGATGTCTGGATTATATGTGAAATCTGTTGATGACTAGAACTGTCCTTACAAAATAAAAGTGTACAGCAGTAATGAAAGACGCTATTGTTTGAAATCTAAGCAGTGAAACCAACAATTGGATGAGTAAGAAAATAGGCAGTCTAATACTATTGGAGTGCATTTCCTTGGAAAGCCTTATCCAAGATTCACTTGTCAGTGGCCTTTCACCAGTGTTGTCTTCTCTTTATATAATGCGCTGTGTTTTCAGATGTAGCATCCTGGGTAGAGCTAAGCCTAAATGAGATGCTTACATATTTTAGCTGGATCTGTACAGAGTGTTTTGTGCTTACCAAATTGAGCCATTGTTGCTATGTTTTGTAATGTATTACTTCAAAGTTAATGTAGTGAATCTGGTAAGATGCTCTGCCAAGTTTTGGCAAGTACAGAAGGAAATTAGGGAATCCCAGTTTCACTGAAGGCATGGGGTGAGGATAGCAGTATTCAAATCTGTGTCTCCAGCATGTAGTATTCTAGTTGGCAAGAGCCTTTGGGGAAGCCTACATATGTGTCTTGAGAGGTATTTTTGAAGAACTGAAGATATGCCAAGGCAAGCTGGACCCATATTCGAGATCAGCCTTTGTACATGGTGTCACTCTCATGCAGCAATCCTGAAAGCACATGCTAAAGAACTCTCAGGTTTGCAGTAAGGGTTTTAGTGAATAAAACCTCTGTTAATTAATGTGATACTACATTCAGTTTAATTAGGTGTTCCCTTCATTATCTATTTTCCTACAAATCTGCATGATTTTTTGGTTTTTAATTGTAATACATAATTGCATTATAGATCCTACTGGGGCAAAGCTGGATATTTCTGCAGGACACAGCTGTAACTATAGTAATGAAGGAGGCATTGTAGATAAAGGACATTACTTAGATATTAGGGGTAGAAATGTTTATCATGCCCTGTTCTACAATGTTGAACTGTGGCTGTCAACTTGGTGTTCCTGCTGTCATTAGGAGGGCAGTTCATGCCTCTCAAAGCAGGATTTGAGCCAGCTGCCCCCTTTGCTGTGCTGGGGAATTCAGTTCCATGCAGCGTGCTGTTCAGTCACTGGAATGAGCACTTTTTAAATCTGTGTGCCTTGGGAGGTGGTTCTCAGTGCAGCGGAGCAGGTTTGTGTTGGTACTTTTTAGATAAAATCAGTCACTTTAATCCAGCTTACTTGGGCTGTTAAGCTAACATCACTGATTTTGCCTGATGGAGAAGAGCAGTCACAATCCTCAGGTGCTCCAAAAAAGCAGCCAGCTGGAGTGCACGCCTCCCGGGATGAGATGGCTGCAAACACCTGGGTGTAAGCACTGGATCTGTGCCGTGGGCTGCTGTGTAGGAGGCTGACAGCCAGAGGGCTAGGCCTGGGAGGAGGGATGGACTCCCTGGGAACTGCTTTGAGTCCGTGTTGAACAGCCAGACTGCTGAGAAATTAATACTTTTGCTTTGTAATTGGCTTTGTGTTTACTCCTTTTGTGCTCTCAGTGTTGAGGTAGACACTGAGCAGAAGCAGAAGCTCGTGTGATGGCGGGTTAGGGCTCGTCTGTCGCAGAGTTAGGCCATGTGGCAAAACCTTGAAAGAACTGCAAATGAGGGACAGACAATTGTCTGCTAATGGACTTTTACATCCTGGGTTTGTGACCTTGCTTTGCTGCTCTGACCGAGTGTCCAACAGGTTAGCCAGCCATTGCCAGGCTTTGCTGGAGTATGTGAGGAGGAGAACTGCAGGAAAATCAATCCGTGAAATAGTTTGGAATTACTGGTTTCTTCCTCTCTTCATTTCCTAGCTCTTTAAAAGCAAAATGGCTTTTAAAACACAAGGAAAACATCTGATTTTCAGTTTCACATAATTGCAAACAAAGGTTCCTTCCTTTTAATGCAATTGACCTTATTTTTCTAATACTGTCAGCACATTGAGCATTAGGTAGTTAACATTTTCATTGTGTCTTTTCAAATGTTATATAGTCTCTATTTTTCTGTGTAGAAAGAATAACTCTTCTAAATAACCAAGACAATAGTTATTTCCATTCCTCTCATTCTCTTCTCATTGCTGCTTCCCTTCCCTCCCCACCAAATTACCTCTCTGGATGTTTTATGAAAACTGTATTCAGATTGTAGTCTGTAGAGGAGAGAGTAGAAAGCACTCAGTAGCTCAGTATTCTACTTGTCTGGAATTCTCCATGTAAAAAAAAAAAAACTTGTTTCTAAAAGCAGTATAAAATTAATGGATATGATTGGTGAGAAATGATGTATTTTCTTACTTGTGCTGTAAATATCTTTTCAGCCAAATGCATTTCCTTCTGAGACATGAAACCAATCTAGCGAGATGGTGCTGAACAGATAGTTCTCCAAATGAAACTCCTCCCTTTTTGCTAATATTTTCATTGCAGCGAATAAGAAATACGGGTCTGCCAGTCTGCCTGCTGAACTATCTTCTGCAGCTTAACTGCAGCAAGGAAGCAGTAATCCTATTGTGCTCTTCCAGCAGTCTCCGGGGAAGCAGAAGGCATTGAAATTACTGAGCTGTTGTCCTATCCCCTCCTCACCTGTCTTTGTGGCTGTAAATATAGTGTCTGCCTGTAAATAACAGTTTGCTGCACCTTTAAGCACATTCCCTAACAAGAGGCAGCGATTTACTGAGGTGATAAGCTGTAACTAATACTAGGGTATCATAATAGGTAAATAGATTAGCACTGTGTCTCTCTGTATTTTGCTTTCTAGGGAGCCGCTGGCTCATGCACTCGGAGGTGCTTACTCTGGCACTTTGCACGGAGTACAGCCAGGCAGTGCAGGGCTGCAGCTCCCAGTGCCAGCATGGGTGCAGCTGGGGAAATGCATTAGTGCCTCTGTGGGGTAGCATTCATTGCACACCCCAGGTTCTTTACTTTTTCTGGTCCTTGGCCCAAAAATAGGTTGTAATGGGTTGTACCAATCTTCAATGCCATGGCTAGAAAATGACCTTTGAGCTGCACCATCAGCATCCATTATGTAATATTTGCAGGTGTGCCAGCATCATTTGTTGTCAACAAGTATTAAATGGTGCGAGCAGCCTGGGAATGGTCCGTAGCTCCTCCCAGCTCAAGCTCCTTGATTTTCCTAATGAAAGGGCCCCAGCACTTACAAAGCAGTTGTGATGCTACTGCTGGGTGATGGGCTGTCATGGCTGTGAGGGATGGGAAGGTGCCACGGAGCAAGCAGTGGAGGCCTTTGTTTCTGTACTGCCTGGCAGGTTTTCGGCACACAAGGGCCCTTATAGGAAAGGAGCAGTACCAGGGGATGTGGCCGGTCCTAATAATTGTGTCGCAAATCTTGTGATATTTGGCATGTTCTTAAAGACTTGGCTCCTAGAGGCAGGGGATTAAATAACAATTGCTTCCTTTCTCTTTCAAGCAAGGCTTAGCTCTGTGGTTGCAGAGAAATGCTTAAAATGTGACTTGGGCTGACTGGAGAGAAAAAAAAAAATTGCCTTCCAGCTTCCTTTCCCCTCCTTGTCCCCAGGCTCCCAATGTGGATACATTGCCATGTCGTATCATTTTTTCAATGAAAGGATTTAAAACTATCAGAGGTATCCAGAAGGACATAAAGTGTTGCCAACTTTGGGTGTGTGGGAGTATTTATGAGTATTTTAAGGAGAGGTCAGTCACATCCTGTGCTGAGACACACTCTTGCCATGTCTGGTCCTCTTCAAAGAACAGAGAAACAAAAATGGGACTGGATAGCAGCAAGCTGAATATCTCTGAACTGATTTTTTTCTCTTGCTTCCTTAGGGAAACCCCTTGAGCTAGTTGTAATCGAAATTTTTCTTATTTTTAAATCTGTGTTTCTTCTTTTCACAAATGTGAAAGCTGAGGCTGCTATGTCTGTGTTGGTTTCTTAATGCAATTGTCTTTAGCAAATCAGTATTGATTTATTCCTATGAAAATAGATCAGTGCTAAAAGTAAAATGCAATCCCATTAAGAATGGTACAGGTTTTGCAAATGGAGAAAAGTAGGTCAAATATTGCACCAATCATCCCACAGAGTGTCCCTTTAAGCCAAATAAATGTGTGAATACACTTAAACTGTCAGTACGTCATTTGATTGCCATTATTCTGCATCTTTTTGCATGAGCTAGCAGAGCCCTCTGTGACTGAACAGGGGTTGAAAGAAAATGTCCGTTTTGGTGTATTAGCCAGGTTGTATTTTACACCTGGGCTGCGTACAGGGCTTCTTGGGGGTGTGTGTGCACATTCAGGGATCCTTCCTTTCCTCTCATTGCAACAGTTGAGTTCAACTTAAGCAGGAAAACCACATCATTGTATGCAAGGGACATTGTAGCAATGCAGCAGAGGAACACGATTTAAATCTGATCATTAAACTGCCGCAGCAAGAGGCTGTGAGAGACGGTGTGGATGGTCCATCTGCAAAATCTGTGCTCCTGTTGTACAAGGAGGAGGGGCGGAGGGGGAGAAAAAGCAGCTGCTTGGCTGTGCTATGAGAGGGTGAGACTGACTGTTGGCACCATCTGTAGCTGTCCTTTGTGCTTGCTGCTTTATCTGTTCATTATAGTATGATACTGAAATTCTCGTGCTTTGAGTGTAAATGAGTTGAGATACGCCTAATACTGTCAGCATAAAAAGCAGTAACTAAGTACACTAAAGATGAATAGTGTAATCTGTAAATTCATTTTGAGTTTGTTTCATCTTGCTTGAATAGCCCAGGAAGTGATGTTCTCCAGAAGCCAGCTGTACCAGATGTGTGTTGGCAGGGTATATATTCATCTTACCGAGCAGAGAGCAGAGCAGTGGAGGTGGATGGGGCAGGAGGGAAGGGAGGCTGCCCTGTATTTTCCAGCAGAAGAGAGCAGACTCCTTTAGAGGGAGGATAGACCAGGACGGGGGGTACTGCTGACTCCTAAGGTGGCTATAAACAGCTTTGTTTTCATTCCATGCACAAGTACCAATAAAGGGAAGAGAATGATTATTATACATGGTACATGAGTTGAAATGTCCCGGGGGAGGAAGGGTTGAACCTCTCCATAATGAGTGCTGTGATAGGGATGAGTAAATTCGCTAGGTTTTTTACCTGCAGTCTCTTAGTTTCTCAAAACATGAGTCCTCTCCAGATAACTTGTAGAATAAAACCATCCAGCTTGTCTTGAGGACCTCTTTGTTCTTTGATGGTTTATGTTTTCCCCTTATAAATGTGCGTAGTGGATATTGGTAATAATAACAACTCATTAAGATGTTTTCTTACCTTCACCGCACCAAAGCAATGCTCTCATTGGCATATTCCTTTTCCAGGAGTTACACTGTTTTTTCTTCCAAGCAGATTTGGCTTTTGTTTGCAGATTCATGCCCTCAGATTCATTGGGTTGTGGCTTTTTATCTTACTTGTCAAGTGCACATAGGTGTGCAGAAGGAGCAACTCCCTTCTCCCATCATAGCCTCATCTAAGATGGATGATTCCGTAGTAATTACACTTGGCTGTGAAAGTGCTCAGCATCCACTATTACTCATCCACTATTACTCTGTGATGGCTGCGTTAAGTGTTCGGCAGAACACTTTGTTCGTGTTTCCCCAGCTCAAGTGGCTGTGGTGCGAGGGAAGAAACCCTGTGAGGCAGGAATTTCTGTCTCCAGGCAGCTGGAAAGGGGGAGGGGGGCCTTTGTCACTGGCACATTAGTAATGATATGCCAGGGATAAAAGGTGAGTATAATGTGATCAAATGCTTGTTGACAGATTCCTTGGCTAATAGAGAAGCAGCTTAAACTGACACTCGTTGCTGGAACATTTCACAGAGCTCGGGGGAATGGTTTTTGTAGGCTGCATGTGAGGCTGACAATTTCCGAGTGACCGTATTTAGTTACATAAAGAAACGATGTCCCCTTTTTGTCACAGCAGAGCTCTGAAATGCCTCCCTAAACACCACTCTTGACCTTCTGCTTGATAAATGCAATAAAATTACTACCTCTTCTTTGTCCAAATGTGTGATTAATTCACAGCAATGGTTCACGCTCTAAGTATTATTCTTGTGTGGCCATTTAACTTGAGAAAATCCAATTGTTTCTTGTACTGAAAAACCATACTTGTGTGTGGTGTTGGTAAAGCAGGTTCCTTTTTCTCCCCTACAAATATGACTTTACAGTTAGTCTCTTTGGAACTTGTTCCGTGTTAACAGGACATGTGAGTAGCTACTGGGAAAAGAAGGTGGTGTACCCTGAAATGGTAGTTTGCTACCACTTATGATTATGTTATTTGGTGAAAAGACAACCATTAGAAGATTAAGAAATGAAAACAGAAGCCTAAATTTTAGAGAATTCTTCACTTGTCTTTTTTAAAAGAGCAAGCTTAAAATTACATCTAGAGCTCTTACTACTCTAAACCACTGTGGCAGCTTGGGTTTTTCAGTAGTCTTCTGGTTCTCACCCACCCGTGTAATCTGTTGATTTGTGTTCAGTTCACAACACCTCAGGAAGGCACTTAGTTAAAAATTAAACATGAAGCATTTTTTTGTTCCGAGGGTTTTGTAAAGCAGCCTTTAAAGAAGAAAAAACCCCAATCGCTTCCACTTGAGAAGCTGATCTCTTTCAACTGCAGGGTTTTTCAATTAGTCTACACTTTGTTACAGTGAAACTCCTCACTGGGTCATCAGACCTGGCTGACTTTTTACCAGAGCCACTTCTGATGTTGGAATTAAATAGGCAGCTTTGAGGTTCGGTTGGGTGTTGCTGGAGTCTTCAGTGGGGTGTCTTGGCTGGGTGCACTTGTGGGAGCCAGGTTTCACTTGCAATCACTTTCTGAGGCTCTTCTTACTGCAGAGTAGGTGGTTTCTGTAATAGGGCCTGGTCTTTTCTGAGGATGGGTGCATAAGGGAGAGGCCATGTTTACAGGAACAATGACCCCTTTCATATCTTTAGGAGTTGCAAGCTCTTCTTCCCTCTAAGAAATCTCTGCATCATCATAGTTCATAAGCATGATTTTCCTGTAAGCACAGAATTACCCTCATTGACTACAAGATTAGGCACATAATGGAAATACACATTTAGGGGCTGTGCTGGGTCAAATATCGATTTAAGTGCCTGACTTTGTATCCATACATCATTCTCCTGTTTATCTATTCAAAACTGGTAGCTCATAGCAGTTTTGGAAATTAATTTGTGCACATGGGTTTTTCTCCAATTAATCTTTTGAAAAAAACCCAGCCAAACAGAAAAGAGATCTTTTTCTTTGCTCCCCTCTGTAAATGATGTCTTCTCTATGTTTTTGTTATGTTTTTATTAGTGTGAAATGAATTATTCTGCATCTTATTTCACTTGTAACAGCTACCACATATCCTTTTGCTTCACCCATTCTTCATCACTGTGCTGCTCAGCTCAGACAAGTTCTCTTGTGCCTCCTGGGCTATGCAGAATGTTTGTAACTTGTGTAAAAACATTCTAGTGATAGCATAGGACAATTCCAGACTCAGTTTGATAGGATAATAATGTCAGTGGTGGTTCGTGGACAAGCTTTGCACTCCTGATGTTTGTTCAGCTTGTGACTCCTGTTACAGTGGTTTGCACCTGCACTGGGCTGTGCTGGTTCTTCAGAAGTGTGCTCACTGTCATTTGTTTTATTTGCACAGCCCTGCTTTCATCGTGGTGTGAGGAGCTGGGACGGCTCTTGTTGCTTCGCCACCAGAAAAGCCGGCAGAACGACCCTCCCGGGAAGCTACCCATGCAACCCCCCATGAACTCTATGAGCTCCATGAAACCCACCCTCTCTCACAGGTGAGTCTGAGTCCAGCCCGCAGCAGTGCAGCCTGGACAGATGAGTTGTGGGACAGATCTGTTACTTGAAATGCTTGTTACCACTGATGGGGGCAGCGACACTGTTTCGTGCACTGCTCAGCACTGCAGACAGCAGGGTATCTGTAATTACAGCCAGCACTAAATAAACACAGATTTTCTCTTTGCTATTGCCCCGTGCATAGTGAAGTGACACTTCCATCTTCAAATCTGTGCTCGGATCAAGTGGGCTTGCTTTCAAGCTTCAAGTTATGCCCTAGAGATAAACTTGTACATCATGTCTCTCATCGGTCACTTGCCTGATGTTTATTTAAATACAACTGGTTTTCTTGACGTTGAAAATATTTCAGTGATATTCTAAGTGTCATTGCAAATGTATTGCATGCAAAGCAATTGTACTGTGGGTGTAACCACAGCTCGAAGAATGTCTTGTGCAGTCTTGTATCAGGTGAGGATCACAAAGCACTTTTGTTAATTTAGAGAAAACATGAATATTAAAGAACACTGTAAGAAGATGAAGATGTGAAGCATTTGATTACCAAAGTATGTGGAGGAGCACTATTTGTATTTCTTGTCTGCAGAGCCTAGGTCAAAGCAAAAGCTGGAGATTAAGTGTAGACAGGATTAAGCATTCATTCCATGCTTTATGTTTCTGGGAGTTTTTTCCAAGGCTTTCTTTCCCTCAGGATCACATTAAAGAAATCACAAATAGTATAGATTTTTTTTAGTGTAGAGTATTTTTGTTAGTAAAGAATTATAAGAGTATAATTAGGCTAAATTTCTTGTACCTGGATTCCATGATAGCCTAACTAACTTGAACTTTTGTGTTGGAATGGAGCTTAGGGACATCTTTGTACCAGTGTATTTGCATATATGAATTTGTCTGAAAACAACTTCTGGGGTTTGGGTTGAATTTTTTTCATTATTTTTGTTGCATTTATAGGAAAACCACGCAATCCCTATGC
Source organism: Orthonyx spaldingii (assembly GCA_013397795.1). Taxonomy (NCBI): domain Eukaryota; kingdom Metazoa; phylum Chordata; class Aves; order Passeriformes; family Orthonychidae; genus Orthonyx; species Orthonyx spaldingii. Next base: position 564,810 of record VZTJ01003600.1, read on the forward strand.
CTTTTATTTTAGCCCTTGAGAATAAAAAAAGTCATTTTTTAAAGTATAATTAATATATCACTGCTGGCTTTTCAGAGTACATGGATTTCCTCTTTTTTAGTTGCTTATGAAATGACTGATTGTAAACACATTTAACAAAAAAACCACAGAAAACTGAATGTTTTAAAATAATTTTACACATGGGAGAAGCTTTTCAGAAGACAAAGTGGAATTAGTGGCCAGTCTGCAGAGAATGTGGTGAAGTGAATGTGCTCTCTTAGGTGTAGTTTTGTAGTTTTTAGATGCCTGATTCTCCTTTGACCTTGTAACCTCTGTTCCTCTAGAGTCTATAAAGTAAGACTGTCTCACAGGGGCTGTGTGCTACATGACTTGATAATAGATAAGATAGGCACAACTCACTTGTTTAGTGGCAGTTTTCCATTGAAACTGTCACATGGCAAAAAAATAAATACTTTCCTCTGCTAAAGCTAAATACCATCATTTCCAGCAGTACCGGGTCATCCAATATCCTGCCTGTAGCAGAGCATTCTGCCCAGTATTAAGCAGCTCCTGCATATTTCTCTCTAGTATTGCCTTTGATATGCTCTGCTGAGGAAGACACTGGGAGTAATTTCTAAATTATTGCTCTTTACCTATGAGATGCCCTTCTGGAAACAGAATTTCTGTGGCATAACTTCTTATCTACAATAGCTGCAGCAGCCTCTTTGGGATTTGGAATACTTGCATCACTGCTTTGGTGTGTACTGTTGTCTGTAATTTAGCCATAACATGACTGCTCAAAGTCTCTCAGGTGGTACATTAGAATGAGACATCCTGTGGCTCTCCAACTTCTTTTTCCACCTGGAACTGTTTATTTTCATGGATGTTTTATAATCAGTCTATAAGACAGTAGTGAAGTACAGGGTGAAGAAGAATTGAGTTTTCTATTTGTTTTAATTAAAAGATGAAAAGCCATTAACTACAATATTAAGTACAGTAAGTGATGAAGCTGTTGATGGAGCACCATTTGTATTTGCATTAGATTACATTTGGGTCAAAAGCTTAGTATTAAAGTTCACGGTATCTTGTCTCTAATTCACAAGACTTTCCTGTTAATTCAAACAAAAAAAAAAGTATGCTTTGTGTTTCATAAAACAATTAATGTAGCCAGCTACTTCAGGTTTTGTAAAAGAATTAGATATTAAATTGGAACAACCAAGAACATATTCAAGAACCTACCTTAACAAAGGCAATGTAGATATATGTGAGCTGCTGATTATCACTAGATACACAATTAAATCCTTCCCCTGTCTTCAGATGATCTTGAGTACTCCACACAGAGCTCTTTTTGCTGTTCCTTTTACTAGCAACAAAATTGCTCAGAACTCTAATCAGGGACTAGAATCCTGATGTAGCTGGCACTACAAAAACACAGCTGTTTAGCCTCGAAGTTGAAACTGGGCTCAGCTATGTAAAATAAATTCTGACTCAATAATCACAAGAATCTAAATCTAAGGATTCATATTAAATAAACTATGGGCACTTACACTAGAAGCAATTCAGGTCTGGCCTGTTTTTAAGAACAGTCTTTGATTTTTAAAAAGTTAATTGAGCTATGGGAGAAAACTGAAGTAGGCTGATCAAGGAGTGCTTTCATAGTGTTACTGTTGGTTAAATGCACTTACGGAGAGCAGAATAGAAGCCATACAAGGATGTGCATACATGCAACAAATGCTTTCAGAGTATGGACTGTGTTGTGCTAATTTCTTTCTAAATTTAGTTTTTCATTAACAGAATGATCAAGTGTTGCATATAGAAAAAAATTCCTAGTTAAATACCTACTGTCTAATGTAGAGCAGTTGGTTGGATTGCAAACTCCTGTGTTTTGTGAACAGAATGAGCACTGGATTGTCAAAAAGCACCTCTCAATCTTACTTTTTTTTTTTTAAGTCTTTGCCATCTAATAGTCAGCTCAAACTTGAAGGTGAGATTTTTATTTATTTTAGCCTTAGACTTTTTTATTGATTCGTGTTAGTAAACCTTATTCCTGTATTGAAGGATTCTTGTAAGACCTATCCACCTCCTTAATCCTGTATAACACGTAATTAAAGTTCTATTTAATGGATTTGTGGGGAACTTAAAAGAGAACTGTTAGTCTTTGGGCTAGTCTCTCTGCATAGGAGTGAAATTTCGTGCTTTCTAGCTTGCAGGGCATAATGTAACTTCTTTGTGTTGTAGTTTTCCGATCTGTCATAATGTCTGTAATAACAGACACTACTCAAGGTGGCTGATTTTTGAATTAATTTAAGGTCTTTGGCAAATGCTGTTATGTAATTATTGTCATTATACACCTTCCGTTGCTTTGATGAAGTTCCTACTGAACACTTTATTGCATTAAGTGGTGGACCTGTACATGTGTGTCAAATTGAATCTTGGTTGAAATTGGTACAGTTTCAATCAGTCCCAGCAGGAATTGCACCCTAGTTCATTTTCAGGTCAGTCTGACCCAGGCAAGCCCTGGGGGGCTTCTCATTTCTTGCGCAGCTCGTAGTAAAGCACATTTGTCAACAAAACCGCCTAGAAATAGACAGCTGTTAGTTGCAGTTCAGTGTGTTGTCATGAACATCTGTAGGGTTCATATTGTCTTCAGTCTTGCTCATCTTTTGTGTTAATTTTGGTCTTTTGTAATAAATTTTGGTCTTATGTATTAATTGCCAGCTATCTTGCACTTAGTGACCAAAGGGTGGTAATGCCTGTGTAGGGCAGTCATGACTAATGAAAAATATGAAGATAATGTTGTTTTTATCACAAATTGCTTAGTGCCAAAATTTAGAGAAAATTGAACAGTAGATGAAATGAAGCATTAATTCAATCTTACAGTAGATGCGTTATTTATTATCACTAATGTTTTATGTTCAGGCAATCATAAATACCTTTTAGTGGTTAGACTTATTATACAAGAGTGCTTTTTTTTAGTTTCTGTTTCGTCCTTTTTTTCTTCCGATTTAAACTTGACTAAGAGCTGAACTTTCAAACTTTGTTAGAAACTCTTGGAAAAGAATGGTAATTCTGTCTAAATTTTTACTGGGTGATGAGAACTGGCTCTTGCATTGTTAACAATCAGGAGTGAACTGGTCATAACATACTAGTACAAACAGTGTCAGAAGTTCTGTGAAGGCTGCTGGCTTTTCAATTTTGCATCATAGGCTATTTTGACCAACAGTGATAGTTACTTTAAAAATGTGGATGGAAGTCTGGATGAGGTCAGGTGCAGCATATACACATTTCTATGAAAACAACCACATTATGTGTGTTTTACATGTCAGTTTGAAGTAGGGGATTGCTCCATTATGTCATGTGGCTCTGGCATGCAGGGACAATCTTTGCAAAAGAATTCATAACTCTTGAGGTAAAAGATAAAATTGTTTCAAAGCCTTTTCATCTTTCTGGTTGTGGAGTTGTGAAATAAATATAATTAGGGACTGAACAGATGGTAAATCCTAATATAAAAGAATATACCCAGTAAAGAAACCTGTATTACTTCTGATTCTGCAAGAGTAGCTTCGCTGTTTTTTCTGGCATCCTTTCTGTCAAGAAATGTTAAAATTTACCATCAGGAGAAAATAAGAGAAGAACTCAAAATCACGAAATGTTTTTTGCAGAAGTGCCATTTCTTTAAAAAAAAAAAAACTGGAAAATTTCTCCAGAACAGTATGATTATGCTTTAAATATTGCAAACACAAAACTAATTACTAATTGCTCAAAAGTATGGTCCCAAGAGTTGTTTGTCCATCTTGTCCTCTAAATGAAACTACTGATACTAGTTTTATCACATACACTTAAGGGGAGAAGGTGGGAGAAAACCTTGAGCCTTTTGAAGCTAAAAGCAAATGATGAGTACCCTCTCCTTGAAAACTGCTAAGTGTATCCATTAACTGTTAATGATTAAATACGGAGTATTTTCATGTGAAAAATCTGCATTTCATTTTAGATAAGTTTGTGGTCAATTCTTGTGGTAACAGGAAACAGTAATGGGTAACTTGTTTTCAAATATATGTTCTTTGCATGCTTGGTAAAAAGTATAGGATAAGGATCATATTTTATTGTGTGTACAGCACCTTGCACAAATGTGAAAGCAAGTCTTCTGTATTGACTGATGAATCAAAGTGAATGCTGTTGTAATAAGACTAATGTAGCAGGGCTACTGTAATTTTGGGGCAGGGGGGTCCTGATAAGTACGTATAAGTGGCTATATACTCTATGTTTGTCCACTACATGTTGTAGATGTAGTCCTATGGTTTTAGTTTGTGATGGGGTTTTTTTGTTAAAAAGTGTCACCTGATATTTTTATAAGTAAACACTAGGTAGATATTATTTAAGGTTTGTCTGCTGACTCAGACAAAATCTGATCTTCTCAGGCTTTGTGCTGTGTTAGTTTTTATAGCAACAGCCTTGAATAGACAGGTATCATTCCCATGTTTGGGCCATATTGAATAACTAATTCCTGAAAGTGTCTGGTCGATTGTGATTTACTGTTTAGCAATTATCACAGGGGTATCACACTCTGTGCATGAGGTCTGCTCTCAAAAGCAGATGGTATGTGCTGAGTCTACATGATTTTCCTATTTGAGCATATTGGGAAGGTATCTTCTGTCACTTGTTCTCAGTGAAACCAACTAATTTCTGGTGGCAGTGAGGTTAAAAATCATTAAACTGTGGCAACACCCCTGTTTTTTAACCATTTTGTCTGTCAGCACGGTAAGTGTGTGGTGACGCTGAAAGCTATACTTTGCCTAGCTCTTTGTTGCAAAACTCATTAAAATCATTGGGAGTCTTTTAAGTGGATCGAACACCTTTGGATAGGGAACATCAGAACTAAGTCAGTTCCCTTCAACCCGTGCAGCATCAGGTCCACCTGTGAGGTTTAGCAGTCCTTTCCAGGCACAGAAGGACTGGGGGGGCAGCCCGTGGTTCAGCAGAGGGTGAGTTCAGTGTGAGTAGCTGTTTGCTGGGTACCCATGCTGTGAGCATCGCGCTCCAGCCTGCCTGCCAGGAGGTGACATGGCTTCTAAGCAGGGAGGGAGCTTACAGTCTGGCATGTAAAAATTATTGACATAAATTACGGCAAATACCTTTGTCTTTTTTAGAGATGTTTTGATATTTTTGGATAATTTTGCAACAGGAATACACATATATATTTTGTCTAAGGCTTGTTATTGTTCTTGATGCTTTTTCTTTACATGTATCTGTTATTCATTCACTTAGATGAAAATGTCACCCTCCACAGGATTTCTCTGTAAATAGATTAGAAAAGGAGTGAATTCCCGGTGCTCAGTTTTGTCAATTGTTGTCAATTCCTGCTACTCTCGTACTCTTGGGTTCCCAAGTCTCTCAGAATCGCAATGAGAAGAAAAGGAAATAAGTCATTACTGTTTACAGTGATGGAGGGCTTTTCTAATGGTTTCCTTAAAAAAAAAAAAAAAAGCGTTAGCAATGCGAGCTAAGACACTCCTGGCTGGTTTTCTCTAGAAATGATAACAAAGCCTGCTCGGCAGACAGAGCACATCAGCAACCTGGGCAGATGGGTCGGTGACATTAATTAGATACTGGCGGTGCCTTTAGCAGGAATCGGTGGTTTCTTCCCATGAAAGGGCTGTTCCGGGGATAAGGAGCAGCGCACCAGCCGGGGCACCGTCTTGAATGTCCTCATCTCCACCAAGCTGGGAATGCGGGGAAGGTACCACAGCCTGATCGTGCTCTCAGTTCCCACTTACCGCGTCAGGGGAGATGCGATGTGACGGTTTGTTTGCCCGTGTCACTGTGTCACCAACAGCGTTTCCAAACTACTCTGACAGGCAGGCAGAGCGCGGAGACGGTTCAGGGAGACGTTTCTCAGACCTGCCCCTCCGACGTCCCTTCCCGGCCAGGTCAATCGCCCGGGCTGCCCCTGCGCTGCCCTACCCTACCCTGCCCTGCCCTGCCCTGCCCGGTCCGGTCCTGCTCGGCCGATCCGTCCCCGCCCGCCCCGCTCCACTCCGGGCGCTCCCCCCGGCCCGCAGGTCCCAGCCCGGCCACTGCCGCCCCCGGCCCGGCCGCTGCCCTCGGGGGCTCGGCAAGGCTGTCCCTGCTCCCCGGCCAGCCCCGGAGCCCCCAGCCCGGCTCGCTTCCCGTAAGTAGCGGCGGTGCTGTGCTGCCCCCTCCTCCCTCTCTCCCTCCCTTCCCGCCGTGCCTCTCGAAGAAAGCGGTTTTTTTCTGTTGTCGGGGAGCGTAAATCAGCTTCATCTAAAATCTCGGAAGTGCAAGTCCATCACATCTTCCTCCGAGCCGCCTGCTACACCTTGCGTGAGTCAGACTGCAGAGCTCCCGGTGCCCTTCTCGCTGTGCGGGGCTGCTCGTGTTTCCCCCTGTCTCAGAGGCAAAAGCAGAAGTGGAATCTGCTCACGCTCTCAGCGGCTCCTTCCCCGGTTGTTGTAGCAGTCGCTGACCTCCAGGCACTATGAATAAACAGCAAAGCTGGGAACAAAAGGAGTCTTCTGGCTGCCATTATCTCACATTAACATAGCAGACGCGCTGCGGTGTGAACAATGCGAGTCCCATTCGCCGATAATCAGCGAGTACCCAGGCATTTGGATTACCAAGGCAACAGGCAATGGTAGAATACTGGGTGGGTGTGTTTTTTATTGTAAAGGAGCAGTCGGATATGGAAACCCAGGTATATTGATAAAGCAGAGCAGAAGGAATGCCTGGTGGCAGGGGGGGACTGAGGGCTCGGGGTTGCATTCCGACACACGTGAGATAAATAAGACATGGATGAAGCAGGTCTGTGCTGTGAGATGCAATAAAGATTAAACTGCATTTGTCAAGCTGAAAACGATCATAAGATAATTTCAGCATTTTGAAAAAGGTAACAGGTGGCATGTTAATAGCAGGGCTGTTACCGGTGCATTTTGTAACTGTAATCTGGGCTGTAGTAATGCATTGCATGGTCTACTTGTGTGACAATAGAACTGGGTGTGATGGTTTAATCTTTTTTCCTTTGATCAGATGGATGCTGTAGTCCCCATGTCAGACAATGTAACCCCTTCTGCTTCTTCGAGGCAGGAGTGGGTCTCAGTAGCATTTTTGTTTCTTACCTGCATAGCTGTGATCGTTTATTCCACATGGGCAGAAATAAGTTGTGTTGTCTCTGTACCTTTGTGTGCGCACGCATGTGTGCGTGGACATATATGAAATCTGTAGTGAGGCAGAACTGTGTTTGCATGCAGGGCAGATGCGGGTTTTTGCAGGTTCAAAAACTTATGAATTAATCTAATGATTTGGCCTGATGCATTTTTTCTAATTTCAGGAGTTAAAATCAGATGCAGTAAGTCTTGCTGAGCAGCATGAGACTTGCAGGCATGGCTCTAAGTGATGACACTGAGTGTAGAGTAAGGCGCCAGGAAGCACAGCAGTGAGCCTGTCAGAGCCTGATCTGTAGCAACCCAATGTGAAATGGAAGGCAGCATTCCCGCCTTGTGCAGTCATAAGTCATCCAGGCCTCACAGGCCTTGTCACAACTATAAAGAAAAAGTTAAGGGCTTGCAGCTTCCAGAGGTACTTTGTATCACCTGCTGAACTGCCAGCTCGATGTTGCTGTCTCAGTCTCCATGCAAAGGGCTGTATTGTGCATACGTGTGTGGCTGCATGAATGGTTATTATCAATGTGTGTGTGGACATTTAAAAGAGCAGAGGCAGGGGCTGATAGCCACCTGCTAGCAGCAGGTGCCATCCAAACCACTGAGCTGATAAATGGCTTGTTGCTTTCACCTTTTGACTGCTTCACCTGCATCTGCTCACCTAGGAGGGGTTCAGAGTGCTTCTCTGTTCTCATATGGTTTGCCAGAAAACAGTTTTCTTCTTTTTACAGTGAATTACAAAATTTCTAACTGTTTTCAGTCTTCTTTTCATGGTACAGGCAACATCCAGTACTGAAACAGCACTTGAGGTAATTCTTTCTTGATAGGGGAGGACTAGGTATGGATCTGCTGTGCATTTGGAGTTGGGAGAATCAAAGCTTTCCAAAGGGTTAGGGAACACACTCATCTAGTTGGAAAGAGTGGAGGGAATCAACAGACTTGAAAAATCGTGATAGGATATTTTTTGGAACTGTGTATTTTCTTTGTAAAATCTGGATGTTTGTAGTCATGCCATTAAGAAGTAGAAGGCAATCGTGTCTTGTAGAATACTTCCAAATTGGCTTTTTTTCATTTTATCATTACATAAAAATGTTAAAAAAAAATCACCTAGTGATTTGAATGGGATTGTGTTTTAGGTGTTTGTTTAATTAAATGCAGGATGATGCCTTAATTTATGCCAACACAATTTAAACTTCTTCAAATACTAATGCTAAATAGAGGAATGTATTTGAGGAAGGTGTAAATCACATAGACGGCATCAGTCAAAAGCTAATTCTTGCCAGCCGTCTGAAGTCAGTATACAGACTGACTACACCACCCTCTTGCTTTCCTCATCTTGGATGTAAACAGTGTAGGGTAACTGTACACAACATCAGCTTTTAGTTTGGTTCATATCAGTGTGTGGTGTATAGAAGTTCTTAGCCTATGTTTCCTTTACAATACGTCATTGTATATCCTTGCTGACTGTAAGTGCTCTTCGTGTTCTTCCCACATCGGTGTCTCCTGGCTCTGCCATATTCCTCTGTGTGAACAGAGGACAAATTGCATAGGGTGGTTTACACAGCCTGCTGAAAACACATCACAAGAGGTCAAAGTGTAACTCGGTTAAATTTTGTGGTTTGCTTTTTTTTAATAGTAGTGTTTTTAGTAGTAACTGTCAACTAGACTAAAAATTAATGCTAGGTCTTCAAGTTGTAACAGGTTGGCCAAGCACTGTAGGTGTAAGAAGATAGTACATGTGTCTCAAATGGGGAGTTGCTGTCAACCTCAATGAAAAATGAGAAGTCAGTTGTTTCCTTCTAAATGTCCAGGGGTTTTCAAAAAGAAAATAAAACCACATCTCCAAACTATTTTTGATTGGCAGTAAGCAAAAACAAATTTTGGCTTTCAGTTGTCACAGTGGGGTTTTCTCAAATTAATAATCAAGGCCAGGGATATTTTCCTGAAACTTTGACCAAAAAGGAAAAAAAAATCCGTGTGATCTGTAATTTATGAATAGTGATTGTCAGGAATTCCTAGCTTATCGAGTCGTTAGGTTCGCTTGGTGCAGTGCAAATACTGAATTTGAACTGCCTTTTTAGTATGAAATACTAAAATACTCCAGAAAGGACTTAAGCTATTTTTTTCCCCCAATCTTCTTTCCCAGTTTCTGGTATTAGGTTCATGGTGGTGCCCTAATATCAAGAAGGTTTGAAAACTGAATCCATATTAATAATTAAAGCTACATGAATGGTGTTCACTCCAGAAATCCACGTAAAACAAAAACCAAACCTGAATGATAGAAGCTAAGCTGCCTAACTTGAGACAATACAGGCATGAAACTCATGTCTTGGCGCTTCAGTTATCCAGAGCTTTCTTGCCTGTTCTAATTGTGGGATTTGTGATATTTTTCCACTGCAGATGCATGAGGTTTCAGGGGGAAAGAGGGGAGCAAGAAGCCTTGTTTGGAAATTGTTATGGTATCGTTTGTATTAAAGTGGTGTCACCTAGAGGCTCCAACCAAGAATACAGGCAAGGGGTGCTGAGCACCTGAGCAAACATCTGCCCAGAGGCAGAGCAAGGTGCAGACACAGAGAGGTGCCATCAGTCAGGAAAAGATCAGCAGCCCCAGTTTTGGGCTGTATTTTGACTGTTCTGATTTTCGGCCATGTGTTATTGCAAAGACGTGTTTGGCCTGTGTAGTTCTCTGACACCTCACACCTTGTCATGAGGTGCTCTCCTCTCAAGGTGTCCATGGGTGACAAAAGAAGATGTGGGAGAAATGACAGTCAGTGTTACAGTGGCAATTACCTACTCATCTTGGTGTCAATTGTGAAAGTTAGGATTGAGTTCGTGGATTTAAAGGTTTGTGTGAATTCTGTGTGTGTCAGCTACCCTTCAGGTGGGATGACTGTGCCTCAGAGATGTTAAAGACTCTTGCAAAACTGCAAAGCTGGTTTGAGGGTAAGCGACAGAAAGTAGCCACTGAAAGCCCAGTTGTGGGAAACTTGATGTCAGTGGTTGGACTGAAAAAGTTTTTTAAGAAAGTCGTAATCTGGTATAGTGGTTGATAGATTTATAGTGTTTAAAACAGAGATGCTTTATGAAGGTAGTATTTTAGATACCTGGCCTTCTCAATAAGTGATGTGGAAGATCACCAGGAAGGTGTAATTCCAGTTTTCACCATCCTCCACAATATGCAAAGTGCCAATGGGACCCTAGGGATGCATGCTTCACTAAACCATCTGAATCTTTCCTTCCTCCAGGAATGAAGACATGTAAACAGAGTATCAGATACATATACTATTGCTTTAGTGACAACATAAACATATCTAAAATACAGCAAAAAATGCCACATGTACGGTAATTCACTAATATTAATTTACTCTACAGAGGTCACTTGTTATTAAGCAATTTTTATTTGAATTAACTGTCAGTCTGTGTCCGACATGAAGTCTGTAACTTTTCCTAGAGAGTGAGCATCTGCCTAGTACTGGGATTAAGAGAAGCTTTTTAGACCTAACTACCAATGTACTTCTCCAACATGAGTGTTATGTTACTGGTGGGTTCAGTGCATTTGCCAGTAGCTAAGAAATCCATCCTCATTGCTTGATTGCAGTTTTGCTACATCACAATAGCAAAACATTACTTTGAGGAGTAATTTCCCCCCATCTCTTCCTCTTTGCTGTGTGGCTTCCTCTGCTGTTTGGCCTTTAATGCTGACCAGTAGTATGTACAGGTTCATTAGCACTATTGTAAATTTAGTCAATACTCTTTTAGTGGGCTCCAGCTGAGCCCAAACTGACTCACTGCCCTCCAGGGTGCAGTGAGAGACTTAATTACCCTTGTACAGTTCAACAGGAACAATGTCATGGGCAGCATTTTGCTTAGGCTGAAGAGGTTGAAGCTTCTTTCTCTACTGGCTGCCATTTTCAAGTTTAAAGAAAGGGATTTCAGGATAATTCACATCTCTGTATAATAACGGGGGGAAACCACTGCTCTTTGCAAATGAGAATTGGATTGGTCATGTTTCGTTACGGTATTTACATGGATTTTCCTTTGATGGTGGGAATATTCCTTTGGGTTGTTTTAAGGACAGAAATGCAAGTTGAAAGAGCAGAGTGGAGGGGCAAATAATCCTCCAGTTGAGTGGCACAAGTTTCAGCATCTCCTACTGCTTGAAACGAAGGAAGCCTTCACGTGGTGGAGGAAGGGTGGGTATTGTATCCAGTATGGCAAAAGTCATGCTCAGACATGCATGTAATTGGTGATGGGCCAGAGTAAATGCTGAGAAAGCAAACGATGAGATTGACATGGATTTCTCATGGGGCAACTAAGGTGAACTTTGAGGCATGAGGTTTAGGACAGTAAGTGGATATTAGGCTGTTTAAGTTCATGTTGTGCAAGGCACATCTATCACTATTTCAGTGTTGCTATAATTTCTGATATTAATAATGTTTGAGATGTATCCTGTGTTGGATAATGTGATAGTCACGTGGTTCAGTGTGCACAATTATTATTTCTCAAGAAATCTGTAGCAGGTCTCTTTTTCTGGCTTTTTTCTGTGGTGCTGGCAGCTTTACTACATGCCAACAATATGGTTTCCTGAAGTGTCACCCATTTTAACTGTAATACAGTAAAAATGGAGTGATTTACTCTATTTATAATTAGGATGAAGTGATTATATAGTCTTTGAGAACCCAGTGTAGCCATCCACTGAACAAATGATCTGACTCTAGCACTGAAAACTATGGAGGAATGATATATGAAATCTCTTCTGTGTAATGTAAAGAAGAGAAACGGGTAAGAGAAACATGCTTAGAAGGCAAAGAAAGTGAAGTAATAGTTGTGACTTCTTAACAGCAGGCTAAAGCATTGCTTGCTCAAAGTTGGAGTGTGTTTACCAACTGTATGGCATATTTGCATTGGAAGAATCTTCAGTGACTCTGTGGTTTGATTCCTGCCTGTCATTACCCTTCTTATTTACTCATACACTTGCAAAATATTTGCCTTGTTCCTCGGGTTTTATTACCTGTCCACAGCACATCAGTAGGGAATAGAGAGGAATGTCTGCAGTGAGTCCTTTCACTGCTTATGTCATGGAGAGAACTTCTTTGTAGTCACTGAAGTACATGAACACTCATATGTGCCATAAATATCCAAACAAATCACAGAGCAGACATCATCAGAAACAGTCAGAGAAGGAAGTAAAGTAGGAGGCATCATTCAGAGCAGGATAAAAGAGGAAATCTTAATAGCAGTCACAAATTGTGGGTTAGTCATCATTTGTCTCCATGCTGGTGGAGGGACTTGCATTGCGTCACTTGCAAATATTAGTCACTGAAGCCATTGTCTGAGCCTCTGAGTGAGAGGGGCAAGATTCTAAGAGAAAATGTTTTAAAGAAACATGGGCTAGCAGGACTTAGTGATTGCAAGGTGTTCAACATGCCCTTTTTCACACACTGGTTTATATGGATGCTGTCAATGTAAACATCACGTGTCAGGCATCTTATAGAGAATTACCATTTTCCATTAATTTCCTCTAATTATTTGTTAGGGGAAATTATTCTTTCCTCTAATTTAATTTTTTGTGTAATTTTATTGCTCGATTGAATTAGAGTATTTTGAAGCAAATAGGTCAGTTCAAATTCACAGTTATGTTCTAATACAGTGCTGGTGTGCTGGCAGAGAATTGTGGAATTTGTTTGAAATTGCCTAGCTGTTTGTGAAATGTATTCACTGCTTCATTCACATGGTTGCTGTTGCTGTTATTACATTATTTGTTACTTGGGACAGAGGCAGTTTTTATCACACACATGCACTCTTTGTGCAATGCAATTCCTGTTCTTAAATGATTCACACTTGGTGTTACAAACAGGCTGAAGAATGAACAGAGGTAGTCCTTGATTTTGGCTCATAGCACTAAAGGAAGAAGTGGTCCAAGCCTGGAGTGCTGGGGTTAGGGGACAGTGAGCAGGCTTTAAGCACGATGATAGAGCACATGTAGAGCCTGTATAGCTTCTTTAGGCAAGTTAGCCCTTGACTGAATTTTGGTGATATCTGGTAGTCAAGATGAAAATGCAGTTCTTGATATGAAATAGAAATCAAGAGTGTTTGGAAATGAAAGAGCAATGTGTGTCTGTTAAATGGTGTATATATATCTCTATATATCTATATATATATATATAGGTAGATATAAATGAGGAAAGATCACCTGTGTGTATGTGCATATATATGCAAATAGAAATCTAATTTACAAATTAATAGCACGAGAATGAGCAAATTTCAAGTGGAATATATTTTATGGTCATAGGATTGATAGTTACTTTCACTGGATTTAAGGTAGTTCATTAATTACCCTAAGTGCGTAGCTATCCTGTGCTCATTCTGAAACCACCAATGCTTTTGCATGAAAAGAACTGTAAGAAATGTTTGCTTGTATCTGTGGACAAAGCTAATGGAAAAACCCAATCCCCTCATCCACATATTTATCTGAAAGATGTGTTATATATCTGCAGTTGATTTTCTAGAATGCTGATTAGCTAATACCGTTTTTGGCATGCAGCTTATCCATCGTGTGGGAGAACACTATCTGAATTTCAATTTACTTTCCAAAATTATGTTGAACTGCTATTGCTTTAAAGGCTTTTCAGGCCATTTGGGGACCCACTGCAGACAGTGGAGCTGCAGTCTGGTCTCAAAATCTAATTGAATTGATACAAAGCAGCTGAAGCAGTGATTGTTGAAGAGTTTGAGATGAATTGCAAAAAAATATGTGCTTCTGAGTAACTTGTTTGAAACTCTGCCCCGAGTTTACTTGGACTTTCACTGCTAACAGACCTTTTTATGGTAAAAGCCCTGTGCTTCAGTGTAGTTAGGGAATTCATTTGTTCTGTCTGGTTTGATATGATCACATTGCTATTAAATAAACTTCATGCCTCTGAGAATACTAGGGTAATAGTGGAGGAGGAGTAGAGAGTTAAAGTAATGTCAGATGTTAATTCTTTTGTCCCCATCAGCAATTTACCACAGTTTAAACTTCCAAAATCTCACCCTCCTGAACCTTTGTTTTTGCAGTGATGGGTCTTTCCCTTATGATTCTGTTCCCTGGCAACAAAATACCAATCAGCCACCAGGCTCTTTATCAGTGGTCACCACAGTATGGGGTGTGACTAACACCTCTCAAAGCCAGGTAAGCTTCATTTTTATGCCTCCTTGCCTCTAGATATGCATTTTTGCTAATGTTTGTAAAATGGGAGATATTTTGGAAAATCCTCTTGGGATCAATAGCAGTGTCTGTCTTCTTTGTTGTATATGATGCATTATTTTCCCAGTCATGTCCTCTTTGGTGGCATTGAACAGGAGGTGTCTGAGAGCTTGAATCAGTCACTCCTTTAGCTGCATGCAAATGTCAGGCTTGGGCTCACTTCATATTTTGCACTGTGTGGTTTCAACACTGAAAGTATGGGTTTGGAGTAATCCCAAACTCTTGGGAATTCAGATTGAATGTGAAAAGTTCTATTAAACCCAAAAGTTTTAGCTAGATTCATGAAATGATAGTTGTTGATTTTACTGGGGTTGTGTTGTACTTGCGGGCTGGTGAAATTCAATACCAAGTCTACCCCCACACGGAGTTGTTAACTACCAATTTTAGGCTGTATTCTTTCCAGTCTCTCCTGTTAGTGCTGTCTGACTTTGCAAAAATATTTCAATATGCTTTGGAGCAGAAGCATGGGCTCTTGGCTCCCAGGTGAGAGCCATACTTCCTGGATTTTCATTTGGTTCTCTCCACTCTTAACTCTCTTTTTTCTTCTGTGTTGTCTATTGAATTATACTACACAAAAAGAAGCAGGTTCTATGAAGAAGTTACCAATTATTTGTGATAGTGTGCACTCCCAGGGATGTGGCACAAATTAAGCACTCAGAGTCTGGCCTTTGCTTACACCATAGATGAAGAGCTCAAAACACATCACCATCTTTAATGAGTGCAAACGGTACATAAATCTAACCTGTCTTTTGTACCTCATCCAAACCAAGTGGCATTAGATCCCATACAAAATTTTCTGAGGATTTTTTTTTTGTTATTATTTTAATTTTGGTGAGAAAATTGAAAAAGAAATTGTAATGGAATGAGCCATTTGAAAAAGAAATTATTCAGAGGCCAAGTCATAGATACTCACATGGCAATTATGTAAGCACTGGTTATGGCAATATCTTTCTTCAATAAAATAAGAAGAGGAAACAGTTACAGGATATATAACATCTTTTATTATTGTTGATTTCCTTTAACACCTTAAAAGAAAAGGTATCTCATCTGGGAGAGGAATACTTGAGTAAACATGTTGGTCGCGTTTCTATATTGGCCAGAAAATGAAAATATAGTTTCTTTCACACTTAAAAAGGCAAAAGGAAAGGATAAAAAAATACTCAAGGGTTTTGTTCTATCATAATAATACTGTAATGTTACTTGAACTCTTCATGGTACTTCAGTGGAATGTGCAGTAGAAGGAAAAAAGTGCTTTGCACGAAGAAAGAAAATACTTCTTCAGAGTCACTGCAAGGGAGCAGTGAAACTCTGGAACATGAAGCATAGTTGTAACTATTCAGAGCAGACTGAAATGAATGTCAGGATTTCCTGTAAGTCTTCAAGGGGAAGGAATGAGCTGGGTTCACCAATTGCTCTTCACAAATGCCTGAAGCTGTTGAGTTAGTCTTCTGCAAAAATTATGACCACTAAGTTTTTTTCCAAGTAGGAGACTTTTCGGGAAATCTGCAGGTGATCTGTGAACAGCCACACTTACATCTCCAAGAAAATCATAGCAATTTGGAAAAAAAAATCCTTTAAACAAGCAAAACAAGTCCTTTTATAAAGAGAACAGAGGTCTCTTTTATAAGAAGCAATAAAAACAGCCAGTAGATTTTCTACACTCTTTAGAGATTCAAGAATAGGTTAAGCTACTGAAATATGTTCTTTTACAGTTTTTGCATTTGTAGTACCCTTTGCATTGTGCCACTGGGACTGACTACTTCCAAATTACTTCAAAGTCCTGCATCAAACAAACAAACAAACAAACCCAAACCAACCAACCAACCAAAAAACCCTCATTCGCCTCCCCCCCCCCCAAAAAAAAGCTATATTCTTTCTTGTACTCAGAGGAATGGTCACAGCATGGTTGTAGCAGGTCTTTCTCATAAACTTTTTTTATAAGTGTATTAATTTGGGTTCCATCTAGTGGAAAACCTCCTGTTTGTTTGGAAATGGCAAAAGGAGAAATCACCAGGAATGTGCACCTAGACATCAGTGAGGTCTGTAATCATTAGAGTTCAGAGTACAGGGTGGTTATGTTTTAATTTAACGACTGCAGCAAATCAACTTAATTTGCTTTAAGTCATTCAAGGTACAGTCCCTTATTCTCATGGTTCTTCTTACAGGTGCTGGGAAATCCAATGGCAAATGCTAACAACCCTATGAACCCAGCAGGAAATCCTATGGCTTCTGGGATGACAACCAGCAACCCTGGAATCAATTCCCCTCAGTTTGCTGGACAGCAGCAACAATTTTCAGCCAAGGCAGGCTCCACTCAGCCATACATACAGCAGGGCATGTATGGGCGACCCAATTATCCTGGAAGTGGAGGTTTTGGTGGCAGGTAAGATTTACTTGTGTGACGTGGAAAATGGATGTAAATACTTGATGAAGCTTGTTTTAGTGACCTGGCAGAAGTGTCATGGGCTTATTTTAATTATATAAAGTCTTAGTGGCTATTTTATGCTGGTTAACTGAAGCACATACTGCTTTTACAACTTTGAAAATCAGCTACCCAAACTGCAAAGAAATTCATCACAGTATATGGAAATAGCTTAGGTCAATCAATTAGCTCTAATAAACCCCCGAAATAAAGTTTTAATTAAGAGAGGTTGTTAAACAGACCACAGGCTTAGGAATGATTAACATTTAATAAGGCCAGGATGTGAAAGGTATTGATGATAATTTCTACGTGCATATGGAGGAGTAAGCTTGAGTATTGGGCAAAGTAGTTCCCTATGCAATGGAATATTTCTGCCCAAAGACTTACTCAACAGCAGGAATTTGTAAAGAATTGGGCATGAAGATGTTTGTTAAGGAAAGATGGTCATGTTGTGTATTTATTTTGGGGAAATAAACGCTGCATTAGTCATATAATCCAAAACTAATAGCCTTGCATTAGTTACATTTTGACTTTCTGTGTCTATACTTTGTAAACACGGGTGGTGCGGGCACTTAACTGAAACCACTATTTATGGTCCTGCTGCAAAGGCTGCTGAAAACACTGCTGCTGTTAGCACAGGCAGTCTAGTGTGAAGAATGTAAGCCTGGGACTCAGAGAGAGAGAGCTTATCTCTTCTTTCATCTCTGCCACTGATCTACTGAGTGACCTTGAACGAGCCAAAAAGTTTCTTCAGCTTTTTATTAACATCTCTAAAATGGGCACAGTATATTGGTCCATATTTATAAAGATATTTGAGAACTCGAAGTGGGAAAGGTATGGCTTGGCTTAGCTTAGTTTATGTTATGATCAGTACAAGAGATGGGTAGGAACTGCAGAAAAAGTTGTGTGGGATCCAGTAGAGTCGATTGCACTGGGTCTCTCCTGGCTTTTCTGCTAAGGTTCAGGGAGAAATGCTTTTATGACATCTTGAACACTTGCCATAATTCACCACTGAGGCAGATGAACGTGCTGTAGTGAAGGACGTTTGCTGTTCCTGCTGCTGTGCATTTACCCCTACACTGCTGGGAAACGGAGCATTAACTTTCAGGAGTTCACTTGTACTTGGCAGGAAGCTGCAGAGCTGCAGAGCAGTGCACTGCCCCCAGAAAGACTGCTGGCAGTGCCTTGCAATCCCAGTGGCAGCCCTTAACTGTTGCACCTGGGCAACAGGTGTAACCTGTAGATGCAACCCATGTCTCCTGTACACACCTGATTACCTGGCCTGCTGGCTTTCATTAGTCATTGATACGCTGTTTTGGAACAGTTCCAGGTGAGGATCACTCCAACATTCAGAACAAAATCCACCAGGCACATCTTAATTCTCTCTTTCTCTCTTTCTTCTTCCATTAGTTACCCTGGAGGCCCAAATACCCCCGCAGGAATGGGGATTCCCCCCCACACAAGGCCACCAGCTGATTTCACCCAGCCAGCTGCAGCAGCTGCCGCTGCTGCAGTTGCAGCTGCAGCTGCTACAGCAACAGCTACAGCTACAGCCACTGTGGCAGCCCTTCAGGAAACACAGAATAAAGACATGAACCAGTATGGACCGGTAAGAGAGTAACCCTTACGTCTTCATACCTGCCTGATCTGGACCATTACAGGGAATTGGCTGTCCTTCTCACTGTTGTGTTTCTTAGGGTGCCTACTGTATTTTTAAATTTTTTTTTTGTGCATGGGCATGGTTAGAAATGCTTATGAGAAACTGCTGGAATGTGTGTATGTA
The DNA here is from genome assembly GCA_013397795.1 of Orthonyx spaldingii. NCBI lineage: Eukaryota > Metazoa > Chordata > Aves > Passeriformes > Orthonychidae > Orthonyx > Orthonyx spaldingii. The sequence goes on from VZTJ01003600.1 coordinate 583,415, forward strand.
GGTATGAGTCAGTCTCCCGTGTGTTTCCTGATAAAACTTGCCTAACTGTATTTTGTAGTTTAGGGGTTGCCTCTTAACAAAAATGGAAGATTTGTCAAAGTTGCGTCTGCATCTGACATGATATGTTATTACTGTCTTTGCCAACCCTCTACATTTAAGTACCTAGTGAAGTCCTGGAATCTTGCAATAGGTGTTGTAGCTCTTGAACAATTGTTTATTTTGCGAACTGCAGTTGATTGTTTGCGTTATTTCCCATCAAACAAGGAAACGACAATAGAAGAGAGATTTGGGGTTTAATAATGTCGTCTAAATAAGGGCTACTATGTGACACATGCATTTCTGGTGATCCATAACTTCCAGCATGGCATGACTTCATGGAATTTTTTTTTTCTTCAAATAAACAAGGGCTTGATCAATTCAGGTTTTTTCTCCTTACCTTTCTTTACCTCTCCGAATTCTGATGAGAAGATGAGATGATGAGGAGCATAGTGTCTTAGAAACTGTAGTGTTTTGCTCTGCTTACATAGCCAGCATCCTAACCTGTTACCTTACAGTACTAGACCAAACAACTGAAACAATTGAATTTCTCACTTTAGACTTACATTGGTCATCCACTCTTATGCCTTTTACAATTCAAATTGGATTTTTATTATAAATAACTTCACCGCTCATCAAATGTTAGAGAACATTGAAGGAAAATGCGACATAAATCCTACCTTTCTTCCCTTCCCCAAAAGCATGTTCAGCTCCCTCTTCCCGTTTTATAAATGCATGTCGCATTTTATTCTTTTTTTTTTTTTCTTCTTCTTCCGTTGAAGGTTTGTTCCTCTTTCCAGATGGGTCCAACTCAGGCTTACAACAACCAGTTTATGAACCAGCCTGGTCCTCGTGGTCCTGCTTCTATGCCAGGCAACATGAACCCAGCAAGCATGGGAGCAGGAATGACACCTTCCAGCATGAGCGGGCCACCCATGGGCATGAACCAGCCTCGGCCTCCTGGAATGAGCCCCTTCAGCACCCATGGGCAGAGGATGCCTCAGCAGGCCTATCCAGGTCCACGGCCCCAGTCTTTGCCTATACAGGGCATAAAGAGACCATACCCAGGAGAGGTAATGAAATAACTTATGTTTTGTGTACACTGTTACTTTGACTGCAAGTTGCAACATACTGGGTAATGTGTGGTGCACATCCCTTTACAGGTACGTCTTTGTCCAGCCTTGGTACTCTTGGTTCTCTTTAGTTGTTAAGGTATTGCTAAACACTCCAGCAAGAGGCCAGCAGAGCAGTTGGGTTGAAAAGGCAGACGTGGGCAACACAGCTTCTATGTGCTTGCCTGTTCCAGGGAATTTTTTTGCTTTTTGGGTTTTTTTGTTTGCTGGTTTTTATTTTTTTTTAATCATTCATTCATTTATTTACTTTACTTTTTCTTTTTGTGCTTCCATTCTACATCTGGAAAAGCAGCCCCAGGCTTGGGTGTGGTAGCACTTGCAAAAACACAGAAATTTTGTGAACATTGCATCTGGTTGTAATTCTGGTTTCTTCAAGCACAGTGCCCATTGAGAGCATTGCAAGGCTGAGTGCGTGTGTCTTGCCCCACTTTGGTTCACAAGATTTTTATGCTTTTAAGCAGTATTCATCTGAAGGGGTTTTTGTTTGTTTTGATTGTGCTACTGAATGTGTGGTAATGATCCGTACAAGAAAGCTCCTTGTGTAAAACATGTCTTTGTCTTCTTGTGTCCCTGTCCTGAAACAGCCGAGTTATGGAAACCAGCAGTATGGACCAAATAGCCAGTTTCCAAACCAGCCTGGTCAGTACCCCACTCCCAACCCTCCAAGACCCCTTACATCTCCCAACTATCCTGGACAGAGGATGCCAAGCCAGCAAAACACAGGACAGTACCCTCCTCCAACAGTCAACATGGGGCAGTATTACAAGGTAAGAATTCTTAGATTATCTTGTCGTGTTCTGGTGGCTGTTTGTTAATGAAGCCACATGAATGGTTTCATAGATACTGCTTTTACATAATTAAAGGAAAGAAAGAAAAAACCACTGAGTTTTTACTAGTGTTTTGGGTGTCACAGAATCAAGTCAATCAGCCAAGTTGCATTGCAACTTCAGAGCAGTTCATAAACAAAATTGAATGTTGCTGCAGCTCATTAGAGGCTTTTACAAGAAAATGTTAGGTTTGCTCTAAAAATAGCTTGTAAAAAGAAGTACCTAATGGGATTCAGGTGTACTATTCATGGTGCTCTGCAAGAATGCAACTATGGAAATTTGTAATAAACAAGTTCCACATTGCAGCATTCCAGTTTTGGGCCTACAGCGGTCACTGTTGGATTAAGCCAGGCCAAACTTAAAAGATGTTCCAGCAGTAGGTTTCGTCTTCGAACTGAAGTTTCCATGACTTTTTCCAACCTCTTCCTGCTTTTTTCTGTCTCTTCCCTCTGTGGTGCTTGTTTTGGGCAAGAACTAGAGTTGTTAAAATGTTGCCTAAAGCCTGTTTATGGATACATCTTGAGCATTTTGTATTCTCCAAACTAAGCACTGAGGGCCTGCTGAGGTTTACCACCTTTGAAATACACACAAATGTGATCTATTGCACACAGGTACTTCAGTGAGTATAAAAATGGGGAGGACCATCCATTTTCTGACCTGCTTAAAGCATTAGCTGTTGAAGTATCTGGACTACATTCTGATTTTGAATGTAGGCTGAAAGAATCTAAGTTGCACATTGGTGTTGAATTGGAGTTGTTTGGTGTGATTCACACAGAAAACACATTGAAAAGAAAGGGAAAGCAAAACCCTTTTCTGCAGAGCATCTGTTCTGTGTGCAACCATGGTGCCCACTGTGGTACCCAAAGGAATGCCTGTTGCATCATGGTAGCTTTTGCAGTTCACTGTTAGGAAGACCATGAGGAGCAGACAGGTCCTCTGTGTAATAAGTCCAGTGCAGTCACTTATGCCAAAATAACTACAGAAGGTCTCTGTCAAGTTTTTAAGTGACAGATTTTTAAATACATTTTATGTGTGTTTATTTTAGATGGAGTTTAGGTTTTTTGTTTACCAGATAATTCTGACAGGGAATTTGTTGTGTTTCCAGTGTATCCTCTATATTGTATTCAAATATTGACTGCTTTGGAAACAGTTAGAATAAAAAGAGAACTTGTTAAAAGTCAGATTAATCTGGTTAGGGGGAAAATTCCAGGTTGACACATACAAAACCTGAACCTTTGAATTGTAGTGATTGTGCAGATAGTAACTGTATGTGTCAAAGATAAAAACCAAAGATGGCTGGAAACTTAAATGTTTAAGATTTGAGAAGGCACCCCTCTTCTTACATACTCTCAAGTATCTTAGGTTAGCAGAGCAGCATTTAGATACAGAATCAGATTCGAAGTCATAGTGCTTGGGCTGTCTGTAAAGATTTTCATCTTCTGACACTCTCCTGTGTTTCTGCTTATGGTAATGGGCTATTGCAGGAGAGAGCCATGCAGCTGCAGTTTTGTTTAATGTCAGCTTCCTTCACATCAGGGTTATTGGTTTATTCTGTTGACTGCAACCATCCTCTTGATTATAAGAAACTAAACCAAAGGTGTTTTAAGATGTAGCTACTATTCACACGTAACTATCCTTTTGCTGTGAGTTTGTCTTGTCTAGCAGCAAACTAGGAACATAATCAAATTGTAGGCATACAGAATAAAAAGCATCACCTGACCCTCAGCTTTAATTCTGAGGAGTTGAACAAGGGTGGAAGAAAGGATAGATGGAAGTAAAAAGGACACAGACTGACTAATTGTGTGTCTTTGGATTTTGTTTTTCGTGCAGGCTTCTGCACACTGGGGCTGTTTTGGGAGGAAACAGAGAGATACAAAGGACTGGGTGGGCTGTGGTGCAGTGGAAAAACTGAAGCAAATGACTGGTTGGTTTTGGAAAGAGAGTATTCAGAGGAACACAGGAAACCTTTTAGCAGCCTTACTTGTATCTGGTCATTGCCTGAGTGAAGCTGGCTGTTCTGCTGGTTTCAGTTCCTGCTTTGCTCTCCTAGAGTGCCTCTTCCCTGAAGGCCTCATGGGACATCCTGTGTTTTTTTCTCCAGAAACAGAGGGGCCTCTCTCCCTTGTCTGTTGTCTTTAATATTTGGTAACGGTGCTGTTCACAAGGCTTGTTGTTCTTATTTCAAGACTGCAATAACAATGTGATGTTATTTATTTTCTAGCCATCAAGGCCTGTACCTGTGGCAAATTACCCTCATTCACCTGTTCCAGGAAACCCCACGCCACCCATGACACCAGGGAGCAATATTCCTCCATACCTGTCACCTAACCAGGATGTCAAACCACCATTCCCACCTGACATTAAACCAAATATCAATGCTTTACCACCACCTCCAAGTGAGTAGCAAACAGAATGCCCCCACAGACATTTATTGTTCCTCTGTTCTCTGCCACATACATTTCAGAGTCTGGAAAGTAGCTCTGATTGCTGCTCTGGGAGAGGCTGGAGCTGTTAAGTTATAATAGGTGGCATGCACAGTGTAGGCTCTCTTGCGCCAGTGGACAGAAAAGAGAAAGATTGCTATGCTCTTCTAAAATAGAATATCAGAAAAGTTCTTCCATGTTAACCTTGTAAGGATTTTGCTCCAGAATTATTCCTTTGGTATGCTTCCTGAGGATAAAACACTTGATTTTGGGTGGTATTATGTGTACTTTGTAGGCTTGTTTATTGTATGAACTTCCATTTAGTCTATTTTGTTCAAGGGCAAAGCCATTCATTGAACAACACTTCAGAGTAGGATAAAATGTGAATATTTATAGCGGTGTCTCTACTGTGATCCATACAGGCTTCTTAGGAATATTCAGTACTGTGCCAGAAATTGATATATGTTCCTTTCAAAGCCACTCAACGTCACAGCTACATTTGGCTGGGAACAGGGCAGGAATAACAGGATCTCTCTGACTGGATACTAGCATGAGATATTTGAGGTTTTGAAGTGACTGATGAACAATAGGAGCTATCATTTACTAGGGAGCTGGGAGAACCTTACGTTTTCTGTAAAATAACTGCTGCTGCATTAGCCCTTTGCAGCTCTGTTTGGAGTTCAGGATAGCTGAAAAATCAAGTAGAAGAAGATGGGCTTCAGTATTATTTGGGCAAGAACACAGGATTTAAAGCCTTTTGGACTTCATATATCAGCTGTAAGTTACCACAGAACCTCATCTTACGGGCTCAGATAGTAAATGAATACCAGTGTCTTTGGTGATCACATAGTTTCAGCTGATAAAACTGTTGAAAGTAATTGGGTAATGCTGATCCCTGTTCAAAATGGGGAAAACAAGCATTATCACAGTTTGACATAATTAAGAGATTTGTTTTCAGTCTTCTGCCAACAGAGCCTGGACGCAGAACTTATCCTGTAATAAAACCCAAGAATTCTTGCCATGCCTGGTTTCTGTTTGTGGCTGGAATGCTACGGTCCTAATGTGAAGTATGGGACAATAGAAGGCTGCTGTGCCCTTGCTATCAGTTTGAGCCTTGTCACTTGTATCAGTTAGATGATGGAGTTACTTTTGATTGGTTTTTTTGTGTGTCTGAGCCTGCTAAGTTAGACCCAGTAGCAGATCACTGTGCAATTTGTTACTATTCTGTATAAATATACACATTATTATTGCACTGCAGATGCTAAAGGGAAAGTTCATGCTTTCTCTCCCTCTTCGATCCCAGCCAACCACAATGATGAGCTGCGCCTGACGTTCCCCGTGAGGGACGGGGTTGTCCTGGAGCCCTTCCGGCTGGAACACAACCTGGCAGTCAGCAACCACGTCTTTCACCTACGGCCAACTGTCCACCAGACTCTGATGTGGAGGTAAGCTCAGCCTTGCTGCAAGCAGGTCGTGCATCCTGTGAGGCAGGAGTGGCAGGCCAGAGGCACTTAATTTAGATTTGTCAGGAATTTCACTTCAGAAATTGCAGCCTGGGTAGGAAGAATGTCCTTTCAACTTGAAGGTACTCTCACCTGTCACTTTCCAGAGGCAACATGTTCTAAAATGCTTCACAATATTGCATGTCCCTGCTGATAGCACATAGCACGCAGTGTCTGAAAAACCACTGCACCCATTGCATCCATTCTGCTCAGGGTGGAACAGGAGTGGGGTGTGCCCGACCCACACCACTACAAACTTCCATTTGGGAGTCTCTGAAGTCCCAGGTGCTTTGTGGCCTCTGAAATGTTAGTTGCAGGAGTAGCTCTGCAGGGCTCTTACAGTTCATGCTTAACTTTAATGGTGCAGGCTATCTGATAATGAAGAATAACCCACTAAGAGTAAGGACCTGATTTAGAAACTTGGTAAAATGATTTGGTAAGACAAGTGCTTAAATCCTCCAAACTTCAGAAGCAAACTTCCTAAATTCCCCCTGTTCTCTGACTCCACAAGTAAGCACAGCTCAGAAATGTGAGAACATAGCTTTTCTTGTACAAAAGCTTCTGGTTTTCACTTACAGTAAATTCTTGTTTCCAGCACAGAGGAATATTTTTCCTTGATGGTACTTTCCTGTATTTAATGTAGATCTGTATAAGTGATTCCAGGGTGTGTTTTGATTGTACCATGTTCATGGAAGGGCCTTAGATCAAGTGACAATCAGAGCCTTAATTCTTTTTTAATTTATGCATTTTCAAATAATACAGAATAATTCTGTCTCCTTGTTTGGTTTTTCTCAGAAGATATCTCCGTGTTTATCCTAGCTGCTGATTGCATTGTCTGAGCCTTTCTCTGTACACTGTGGAGTCTGGTTAGTTCCTTGGGCTCTTGCATGGAAGTTGCTTATAGGTGTAGCTTCAGGGGTTTTTTTCCCTGTGAGGATCTTCTTCCCATTCATTAGAATCCACTGGAGCCTTGTGTTTTCCTGGTGTGGAGGGTGTGAGGCGGGCAGAGAGATGCGCTTACCGCCTCACCCTGGGGATGGACTCTGGCTCTAAAGCCAAGGTTTGATGCAGGAGTCCTGGCTGCCACAGTGCCCCGTGCCCTGAGGGAGCCTGGGGTTGGGAGGGAGGGAGATTGCAGGCAGACCACATCCAATAATTAACACCTAACTTTGAGGTCAGTTATTGCTTACTTGCATTTCATTATCGTGGAGTACTCGCAGCAGAGGGAGTTTTGGCAGTTATTTGCCAGTTCTTATTAATAAGTAATCACTACTGGGGGTTGTGCTGGCTCATTCAGTAGATTTATAGTGCTGCACTGAGGCATGAGGCTGTTTCTTAATATCTGTTCTTTCTTTCTTCCTTCACTCACCAAACACATAGCCTTTATTTAAACTTATTTTAATGAAGACTCATAGGTAAACTGTGCTCAGGTCTGCTGTTTTGAAAAGCCTGTTAATAGTGGGGAAAATGGATAGTCCTGTAATGAAGTCATTTCACATTTAACTCAGGGCTGGATGAATGCCAGAAAAATGAATTAGTCACATGTGTGGATGGATTTTGGTTTTTACAGAGAATGGTGGAACCGAGCCAATTCTCAATATTTTTGTGCCAGTTAAAATATTCGGCAAAACCTCTCACGTGTACACACATAATGAATAGCAGTGCAAGTATTTTTCTTCCCATGGGAACTTTTCATGGTTACGAGAAACAGAAAGGTTGAAGGCAGGGAAAATGTCTCCCTGAAGCTGGTTCAGTCTTCACACTGCTCTGTTATTAATAACGTCCCACGGTGGAGACGCTGTGTGCTGAGAACACGAGGCTCTCCTGAGGTCTGTCACCACCCTGTGACACTCAGCAGGCCTGTTCACCTCATCTGCTTGGGTTTTACATCAGAGAAACCAAGCCTTGCTTCACTCCAGGTTTGGATCACTGTGTTGATGCTGTATTGTCTTGAAGTGAGAAACTGAATGGAACTTGCAGAGAGGGCTTTCAGAAAATTGTTAATAAAATATTGAAAAAAAAGCCTGAAAAGGCATCATGTAGATGGATTATGTTGAAAGGTCAGGTAACTTGCATTCTATAACTTTCTTTTTAAAAACCCACGTTTGTGTCCACTGCTAAATCTTGATATTTTGAAATCCAGAGAAGATGATGTTGAGTCAGATTGAAGTCTTTTTAATGAAGATGGCAGTTAGAGTGATTATCTCCTGAATGAGCTGTTCCTCTTGGATCTTACAAAGATATCTTCTTTCAGGCAACATAGGTTTTTCAGGAATGTAGATTTTAAAGTTTGAACAATAAACTTTGAGCTGCCTTTTGCTGTCATGAACAGCAGAATTCTGATATTTCAGTTCAGTGTTCTGTGTTCTTTTAAATTTCTTCTTGAAATTACTCACTCCTAACACAAGGTTAACAAACATTTATGAAACTAAAGTCATAGTCTCTACTTACTTAATTTGTGATTAACTTAATCTCAGCCTTTTCATTTTTTGGAGATGTTACAGAACTAATTTCTGAGGAGCTAAATAGTGAGTGAAAGTTATTATAAGAGAGGTTGGAGGAAATCATGCCCTGAAAGAAGGTCTAAATTGGGTAGATTTAATCCACAGCCATGTTAATTTAGAATCACAGAAGCTGATTTTGGTGGGGGATGAGATATAAGAGTCATTTTATCTTAGTTGATTTACCTGTTCTAAGGCTGGATTAGCTGTATTTTGTCTGACAAATGCTCATTGAAATGCTTCTTTAAGTGCTCTGAGGTAGTGAAGGATCCAGTCTTCCAGCACAACCCACTGCAGCATATTGCCTTCTCATTCTTAACTCCTAACACAGGAGGACCTACCTGATGTTAACATTCTTCTTTCTGCAGGATCACTCCATGGTCTGGGTTTGCAAAGAGGTTTGAGATGTTTCCTTGAAAAGTCCTTTATAAGTGTAAAGTATGAACAACTTTGGGGCATGCTTGCATCATTAATTCATCATGACTTGCTTCTGTTACGGGCTTTTATGAAGGAAGTATGTTATATCTGTAATGGCAATAATTCAAGAAAAATAATCTGATTGATAAAGAAAAATGTCCCTAGCATAAAAATGACCTCCCCCTGCAGTATGAAAGCAAAGCTAAAGGAAGATGTATTGGTTGTTGTGCAGGTCTGACTTGGAATTGCAGTTTAAGTGCTATCACCATGAAGACAGACAAATGAACACAAACTGGCCAGCTTCAGTCCAGGTCAGCGTTAATGCAACCCCACTTACCATCGAACGTGGTGACAACAAGACATCTCATAAACCTCTGCACCTAAAGCACGTCTGCCAGCCAGGGAGAAACACAATTCAGATCACAGTCACAGCGTGTTGTTGCGTAAGTACACCGAGCTCACGGCTGCAGCTGCTGATGCTGAGTTTGCTGTTTGGAACAGTTTGCAAATGTTGCCTTAGCTAAAACAGCCTTACTCTCTTTTTTGCCCATGTCTTTTTCTGGTAAGATTCTTACTTAATGATGTTGACACAGACAGAGTGCTAATATGGAATTTTTTGCCACTTAGTTGTTGCAGAATGTAGTGATGTCCTTCCCATGTCTCTGACAAGGTTCATGGTCTAGGGGAGGGAGTTTGATCTCCTACCATCTCATGTGTGCCTGTGTAACAAGGTGGCTGAAGTCTATTGATGTAGAAGTAGATTATTGTGATGAAGACTGTTGATGGTACTAATTTCATTTACACAATGTATTAAACAGTCTTTGGTTTGTCGTGAAAACACCATCATCATAATCATTGATGCTGGTGATGATTTTTCAAATACCCTTTCAGAGGAGAAACTCACATTCAGTGATGCAATCTAGATCATCCAGCTTTCCCCTCTCTCCTTTTCCATGGGTTAGTTACTCTTGGGGATGAGTACTGTATTTTTAATGCAGACTGTTCTGCAAATCCAGTCTGAGCTTCTGACTGTTCTCTTGTCACTGACAATAAAGCAAGCTGCTAGCTCTCACAAGGTCACAGTGTGAGGCACTTTGACAAGAACCCATCCACTCATTTTGCTTTACTTCACGCGGATGTTTCCCTGCATAATGTCATTTATCTGGTGGCTGAGAGCAGGGGGCAGCATCCTGAGCATCCACAATGAGCTCTGTGTTGGGTAAGAAGATTCAGCTGATTCCAGGCACATCAGTTGCAAATTGTTTTCGCAACTTCCAGCATAGTCTGAGGGCAGGCAGGTAGGCTAGACTGTGTCAGACAGTCCAGGGCTTTAAAAATAAACCCTGATGTCAGAGATTAATATGTCAGCTGTACGTATGCTGAATATTAAGGAGGGGGAAAATGCAGAAAATCCTTGCTTTTTAAAGCCCTTGTATACTTTAAGCACGGAGCAACTGCACAGTGCACAGAATATCCGTAAGGGAGCGTGTGTGCTCAGCAGAGCAGAACCAGCTTTTATGTTTAAGCCTCAGGCTCTCCCAGAAACCAAGTGTCCAAGGGAAGAGTGCAGCTCTGTTCAGGAGTGTATGTAACCTGTGTGTTTGGTTCTCTTCTTAACAAAATGTGTTTTCTTGCAGTCACACTTGTTCGTGTTGCAGTTGGTGCACCGGCCATCGGTTCGCTCTGTACTTCAAGGTCTACTAAAGAAACGCCTCCTCCCAGCAGAACATTGTATCACTAAGAGTGAGTTTGCATTTTGTGTGGGTGATGACTTTACAGAATGCCTGTGTTCAGTTGTGATAAGCTATCTCTACACCAGATTTACTTATTTATTGATAACCTTAAGCTGTACTTAAGGAATTTCCAGAACATGATGTGGGTAGATGAATCCTTGGTATCCTCAAATGTTAATGGCTATTTTGGTGGAGGTAACAAAGTTCCAAGAATATGAGCTTTGTTCCTAAAGAGGACTGTCCTACTGCAGGAGAATCACTCTGGCTTTTTCCCCATACTTGTTTTTGACTCATCATTAAAGAAAGATTTATTCTTTATTTATCTAGGGCTGCTTTCAGTGCTTGTATGACACTTAATTTGGTTAAGAATATAGCTGATATGCATGTGTGATGGTTTGTCGGTTCAGGAGAATGTTCTAAATTACACAGAAGACACCTGTGTGGGTAAATTGTTCATTCAATTGCCCCTTAAATGTTGAAGTGTTGGTCTTTCAGATTTCTGTGTCAGGACTTACAACACCCTTGTGATTTCTCACATCTATACACACCTTCTTCCTAAACAGTCAAGAGGAACTTCAGCAGTGTAGCAGCTTCCTCTGGCAATGCAACACTAAATGGGGAGGATGGAGTAGAGCAGACTGCTATTAAAGTGTCTCTGAAGTGTCCAATCACATTCCGGCGGATTCAGCTCCCGGCGAGGGGTCACGATTGCAAACACGTACAAGTGAGTAGATGCCAGTGCCTGGCACTGTTTCCTCAGCCGTTTGTTACAGTACCGTCAGCTTGGTTATCATATGAGAGCCAATACATGGCATTTATGTCTGTCAGCCTAAATAATTAACTGTATGTATGTTTAATGTAGAGGGGAAAAGTAAGCTGTTTCATTTTCAGTGCTAGGAGGCTTTCTCCATGTCAGTTTTACTTTTATCTAACTGATTCATTTAATACAGAATTTTCCTGTTGTTTCCTTTTGTTTTGTCTGGTTTGTTTTTTTCAATTTTTGTTTCTTTCTGTTACCTAGTGCTTTGATCTGGAATCTTACTTGCAACTGAACTGTGAAAGAGGAACTTGGCGGTGTCCAGTATGCAAGTAAGTGCAACCATACTACATAAAATGCAGTTGTACACAATTTGACCAAATTCAGATCATATTTAAGGTCATGAAGGGGAGAAGGAGGAAGTTCTAGGAAATAAGGTTTATATATCACGTTTACTTAAAGAGCGTAAAGTCCAATGAGAATTCTTGCAATATTTTACCAACCTGGATTATTAGAATTTAAAAACATATAATGAGATATTTTCTCACAAGTTTTCATTACAGATTATCAATGGGTTGTGTAGGGTTCAAAAGAGGCTCAAATATTTACGTTGATAAGGCAGATATCTACATTCCAGAATAGGGCTAATTTTTAAAAAAGTAAATAATTTCCAAGGAGGAGCAAGGAGGTGTTGCTTGAAAGAAAAGAGGGATGGATACCTTGGCATCATTTCAAGTTTGTATTTTGACCAGAGAGCTAGTATACTGCAGAAAAAACGGAAGAAAAACTTGAAAGTGGTTATAGACTGTCCATCCTTATGTTTAACTGGCAGAAAGACCAGTGGAACGTCTGCAGACCAGTTCAGTGTCTGTAACCTACTGTGCTCAGTGCACAGGGTTGGGAGCAAGTTCCAGCCTCAGCTGAGGAGCCAGGGCTCTTCAGCTCCAGCAGCTGTAGCTGTAACAACTGGTATTGGGTCTCCACAAGCTTCCAGATGGGTCCCTGCTCTGCCAGCCAGTGTTAGCTACAGAGAGCAGTGGGGAATTGTCCATTCTGGCTGTTCTGTGGACATGGTGGGCTGGAGATGAGCTTGTTTTGATTACTGTCTATTGTTGATCCATGTCCTAACACAAAAGTGCTTTCTCCAAACTGCCCAAATCTTTTCTTTCTTCTAAGTTTGGCCAAAAATATCACAAGAATTGGATATCTTGCTTTCTTAATTTATGTATTCATACATCCTGGCTAAATTTTTGTAATGTTTCTCTGAGCATGAGCACCTGCATTCAGATCTAAGTGCCCGCATAGCTAAATCATTTCCAGTTTTGTTTTGTTCTGTCCCCATCTGTGCCAATCTTAAGTAAAATAGCTGTAATACATAGTTGCTTTGAAGCCATGGTACTGTGGAGCTCAAAAAAGAGAAAGAGCTAATTAAAAAAAATATAGTGCTAACTGATGTTCACAGGAGGGATCTGCTATGTTTGAAAATACTTTAAATTTGCAATGTATTTCACTAACAAAAATTACTTCAAGAATGTGAACAGCTTGTGGGCACACACAAGTAGATGTATCCTTATGTCATTTGTTTGATGTAAATATCCTGGTAATGTAAATGTAGAACTAAAACTGTTTGCCAAATCATTCTTTCCCTAGCAATATTCTAACATGAAGTTTGGGTTTTTTTACTTTCTAGTAAAACTGCTCTTTTGGAGGGCTTGGAGGTTGACCAGTATATGTGGGGTATTCTGAACGCTATACAAAAGTAAGTCATCTCACTCCTGATATCCAAGACTAGCTAGGAGATAAGTTAATGAATATTGAGCTAGTCACACCAAAATAGATCTTGGTGATTGAACTTGAATATTCTCTTGCATGGTGCCTTGGTGGAGCAGCTGATAGAGTGAATCAGTTTCCATCTTCTTCATAGATATTATTTGGGTTGTCTCTTAATGGCAGCCTCACCAATGAAGCAGAGGGAAGAGCCAAAATGGAGGATTAAATGCTTTCTTGTATTTACAAGAAGTCCGTCTGATTCACAAGTGGCAAACCACATCATATGTTTGGATTGCATTGTGTGGATAAACACAGAAGTGTGCTCTCATGGTTGCCTTTTTTAAAATTTGCTTTCAGCATATACTTGAGGAGTAAAAGATCTTAATGTTTTATTACACCAGAGCATTTCAGAACACTGGTTACCATGCAGATTCTTATGGAAACTTCAGCAGAATTTATTTTAAAAAATTAACCTGATATGCTAAATTTTTCACATTATTTTACAGCTCCGAGTTTGAAGAAGTTACCATTGATCCAACTTGCAGTTGGAGGCCGGTCCCTATAAAGTCAGATATTCACATCAAAGATGACCCAGATGGCATTCCCTCAAAAAGATTTAAGACCATGAGTCCAAGCCAGATGATCATGCCAAATGTAATGGAAATGATTGCAGCTTTGGGTCCTGGCCCGTCACCTTACCCATCGCTACCCCCTCCTCCAGGAGGCAACAACTCCACCGAATATGGTAACCAAGGTTAGTTTTACAGCTTTGTGCACCCAGCTGCTCATTCTAGAACTCAGTGATTCAGTCAGCCTTGCAATTCAGGTGGGTCAGTGCATCTTCTCAGAGTGATGCATGAGGAAAACAAATTATATGGCTGCAATTCTGAAATTCTGCTAAGTCTTTTCAGTTAAGATTCAGCTGTCCAACCAAGTGTATATTTTAGTAAGTATTATATTTTAGTAATATATTGTAGTATTTCATTATTTTATTTAATATTTTTAGTGTTTGGTGCTTGTCATATTCACAGTCATGCAGCCCTCCCTGAATCAAGAAACATCGTATGTTACTTTCTGTATTCATGGCCTGCCACAATAGACATATTTCTGCATTTTTTTTTCCGTACATTTTCCTTCTGTTCCACTCTCAAGTGAAAACATCTAGTTCTACATAAGTAGAGAACCTGACCCATTAGCCCTGCTACTTGGGCCACTAGGTTAACTGGTGGCCAGGTGAGTAACATTTGATAGGCCACCAGCAAAGGGATGACTTTTAAAGAGTTTTTAGCTGCTTTGCAAACACCTTTGCATTAGAAAATTACTTTTGAGTTCCTCTGCCCATGTGCTACCAGATTGAGGAACAGGGAACTACATACAGGCAATGGAGATAGGTTTTCAAATTACTGGTATGTTGTGAATAACTCAATTATGGTGATAATTCCGCAAACATGAAACCAGAGACTGTTTCTTTTGCAAGTAACATGATATGAGTCAGTTCAGCTCTGGGAAAAGACCAACTGTTCACACTATCAGAATCCCCAAATTGATTACAAGGTGATACATGTGCTTTTTGCAGGCATTGAAGAAAAATATAGGTTGCGTGCAAAATACGGTTAGTTTGCTCCAGTGGCTGCAAAACTGATGACAGATGATAAAACTTTTAAGGTTTTCAAACAAATGAATGATTACTACAGCAAAGCCAAGAGCACTGAATCACAGTTTTTCCCTTGTTTAGTAGGAGTGAACTGTAGTCAGAGTCTGAGAACAGAGCTGTGTATTCTTCACCACATTTCCAGCTCATACCCTGGAGCAGGCAGGGCAGTCACATCAAGTGTGGGGTTTAGGCTTTGTGTGAGCATTGCTGTCTAGACTGTTGTTTTGCTGCCTTCCCCTCTGGGCCCTGTAGCAGAGCTAGTCACTGCTCCTTGGAACCCTGAGTCATCACTGGCAGGAGAAACCCCTGCTCTCCTGTTTCCCCTGCAATAGGGGTATCAGCGCAGTGCACCAGATTATCCTGAGCGTCTGACAGGCCTCTCCCTCAGCATGTGGAACTGCTCTTGCTGCAGAGAGAGGGCTGCTGCTGCATGGCTGTAACTCCCTGGGCATGCTGCCTTGTATCTTTATTCTCCATCAATACGTGCACTGAAGCTTAGTGATTGCAATTACATAATGTCCTCTGATTAAGAGTACTTCAGAGCAATGTAGTAGTAGTAGTAGTACTACTGTGGTTTATGTTTGTTTATTTGGGTTTGACAGGAAGCATACTGAAGTTTAATTTGCAAATATAACAAATATTCAGTAGTACAAGACCACATTCCAGCTGCCTGCTAATTAATTATTCCTGATTCAAGACAAGACTAGCTATATTCTGTGAGACTCATCCAGTTTGCAGATTAACAAAATGAGAATTAGTAAGGCTCTGCAGTATTTACATGGTAGATCAAAGTCCTGACATCTTTGAGAAGTACTCTTACATGGCTAATGACTTCTATTCCTTCAAGATTAAATTTCTGCTTGTGAAGCTGTGTTAAAGAGCAAATGATGCAACTACTTCAGTTTGTCAAACTCCCTTCTTGAGTTGAATATTTAAAACTGCTGTACTTCAGCTGACAAACTGCAGCCTCTCTGTGCAAGCTCCAAAGCTATTCTATTATTTCAGAGCTCAGTATCATCCAGTGCAGTTGCTTGTATGAAATAGGTGAATGGTTTTAGTTAACTTTTTTTTGCAGTTCATGGCAAATAAGCCACTAGAGCTGGTATTTGAGTTGGAAGTGTTAAGAGAGGAATCTTGACCAAAAAATATGAAGAGTAAAATCCCTGTATTGGGATACATGCTTGCTTTAGAATTCAGATGAAGATCACTGGGCTGAGGTGGGTTGGATCCATACAGACAGTGGTCATACAGTGCTTGTCCTGCAGAGCAGTGGGGAGTTCCAGGCCTGCTTCAAGATGTGTGTGTAAATCCAGTCAGTCAAATGAATTTTATTAGGTTTTGTGGAAGCAAGGAGAATTACATCACAAACTCGAAGTAGATAGGTACATCTCTTCTATGCCTTTTATGAAGGGGGAAAATAGTTGCTGTGCTATGCCACTGGTATTGTGACATCTTCCAGATTCACTTCTGTCAACTACTTTCATCAGAAACTGAAGCAATATTACAATCTTACTGAGTGTGTAGAAGCATAAACATAAATAACACGGGTGTCCTAGAAATAATTTGGGACTTGTGCAGTCAGTCTCAGTTACACTGAGATGCTTCTAGATACAAAAATCCCATAGAATTTAATATCCCATTTACTTCTTGGCATGTCACTTAAGTTTGTGTGGTGACTTGGCAGTAGTTTTTTTAAAATGTCAGCAGTTTTCAATTAGTTCCAACACATAAATGAATTATTGCAGCAGCCAGTGTTTGGAAGCCGAGTGCCCTGTCCCTGCTCTCTTGGCAGTGGGGGCACAGCATTGTCACGTTCAGTGTCACAGGTCCCTGTGCTGTGCAGGGAGGGCATCACATCACACAGCTCTTGCAAGATACTGGAGAGATCACCCTTGGGAAACGAATCACATCTGTTTCTCTTTCAGGCAACAGTTACCAAGGTCATGGCAATTTTGACTTCCCGCATGGGAATCCTGGTGGCACATCTATGAATGACTTCATGCATGGGCCACAGCTGTCACATCCCCCAGACATGCCGAGCAGCATGGCAGCTCTCGACAAACCTCTCAGTCACCCCATGCAGGAATCTGTAAGTAATGGTGCTGGGCACGTAGATTCTCATTTGTGGGGGTAAGGAGCTCTTATCCAGCTGATGGACTTGTATGAACTGTTTTTACTTTTTGTGGATTCCTCACTTGGGAAGTTTGTGAAATAGAGTAGTCCTGAGAAATGCCATTTTTAGTTTCTGGCCATTTTGAGGTTTTGGAGAAGCATTTCTGCACTTTTTGAATTGTCATTTAAGCTTGTTTATCCGAAAGAAGGAAAGAACCTGGCTCAGTGTGCTTGTATTAATCATTGTGCTTTGCTCTGACACATGAAGAAAAAAATGTACTTCATTCCCTAGGCCAGCAGGACTGTGAATATCCATCTCCAAGAGACAGCTTGTTAAAGCAAGATATTGGACGACTTCAGAGCAGGGACAGTATCTTCCCTGGCTTTTTCTCTGAGGGCAAAATTTGCATCAAAGCATTTTGAGGGGAAATTCTACTCAAGTAGCATGAAAGGCACCTTTAAACTTTTCTTAATAGGACAAGCCTGTAGATTTCAAGGAGAGATGCTGCAACTGGTCTGAGAGTATCAATGTAAGAGACTAAAAGATAGAGGTTCTTCGGGTCTCAGATGGTGAGGCAGAACTGTACATTGGAAAAGCAGCTTGCTCAGAGCACTAAGTTTTCTATACAGAACTTTATATATCTCCAGAAAATGCAGTACTGCAGCAACTAGGTGATAGAAAAGCTACCAGCAGCGTTTAGCTCTTAGGCATGGTTAGTCATCTATTTTAAGTCTGTGTGTGGGGTGTGTATACATCCTTTTATGTTCATTTAAGTTGCAGGGCAGGGGGTTTAAAGTGTGCTGTTACTGCACAGGAAGGATGTTTAACTTGACAAGTCATATGTGCTGTGTCTTTAGTGAATCCTAGAAAGTACAATTTCAGAATGTAATGAGGAAATGTGGTAGCAGATGCTCAGCAAAAGCCTACTCAGTCAATGTCTCCTCTGGCTGGCAGTGGGTTTTCCAAGGAGGATGGTGAGAAATACAAGAGAGTGGAGAAAGAGTTCTTAGTATAGTTTGGAGAGAGTCCAAGTACTAAGACTATCTGCAAAGGAAGGGTCCAGAAGCTATGACTTTACCACTTTACAGGCTAATAAATGAGAACAAACGTGCTGTAAACATAGTTTCGCATTGGCAAATTCTGCATACACAGCTTAAAGAGTGGTCTGAATTCTCTGCATTAGAACCAGCCATGCAGTATTGGAATACAGCAGTGAGAGGAAATAATACCGGCCTGAACCACTCACAGAATTGAGTGCTTTCCTTTGAATCAAAGTCATAGGAAATTATTCTTTGCTTCCCATTACCTGACACCTAGCTGTTGACTTCATCAGTTAACAGCTATACCTTTGCTGTAGTAGTTGCCCTGGTGACATTTCTGAAGTGGTAGGATATGAAGTGGTTGAATATAAAAATGAAGAATTTGTAGCTTTCTGAAAATGGGACTGTTTACATATGATAGCAGAGGTGAAAGTTTCTCAAGGCTATGCATGTTCCAGAGCTGTGGGAGTGCATTTGGGCAAATGTTAGTGGATTTGCGGTTCTGTGGGCCAATCTGTAGCAAATCTAATACTTGCTTCTGATAGCTGGCAATTAAAGTAAACCTTTGCCTCACTTCTACCTCATCTGTCATGACACTCAAGCAATACCATTTGGGAATAGGAAGCAGTGCTAAAGCAGATTCCACCTACTTTAAGCCAATGGCTGGTTTTCTGTAATGAGGATCAGTTTTCAGGTCTTTTAGCACAGGAGAGTTAGATTAACCTTGTCAATGTGGCTGTGCAGTCTTCAGTCCACATTTGAAGACTCTTAATGCTCCCACACAGCCTTGTCAGTGTTATAAAATCTCTGCTTTCCTCTTTCTCTCTTACCCTCTATCTTTTGTTCTTTTCTCTCAAAATGAACTATTTGTCTGTAGCAGACACTCAAGAAAGGCATCTTTAAAATCACTGCTTTTAGAGAAATGCATGCCTTTAACACATTCCTAAATTGTGTAGCTGCGTGTCTTTGGAGAGACACTTCATACAAAAACAACTATAAACAAATTGTGTGATTGAACCAAGGTTTTAAGATGTTGCCTGTGCTCTTCCCTGGCTTTCTGTCTTTCCTTTTTACAGTGTTAGTAGGTTTTGGTAGCCTGCATATACTGTTCACTTTGGCTATTACATGTTTACAAGGTGAGTTGGGATTGGATGTTTGGTCCTGTCAGACCTAAGATCTCACTTACTGGAGCTGAATGCTGCTGAGGAAGTTCCTGGCATTCCTATTTTGAAGATCTGTGTGGTGGCCCTTACGTAATGGTAGGCAGAGAAAGCTGATCCCTCCAGACATGCTCTGTAGGTCACTCCAGGAAATGCAGATTTTTGCCCAGTGTAGGTAGAGCTGAGTAGCCAGGGCTGAATCAATCAGAATTTCCGTCCCTTAACGCTACTGTTCCACTCCTATGGAAGATGAAAAAAATCAGGACCTGAAACATGACCAGAAGTAATACCTCTTCCCCAGCATAGTGTTGTGAGAGCTATGGAACAGATGCTACATTGCAACAGTGCAAGATTGCTACAGAACAGCTGCCACAACCACGTCATGTTTGTTTTCAGAAATTGTAAACAAGTTTTAGACAAAGGAGAATTCAGTTAGCTCTAGTTTAGTGTTTCTTGTAGACAGTGTAAGGGAGTGACTGAGCAATGGATGATGACACCATAGATGCATATGCACAGTGAGGTGATATGAGCTGGTACCACTGTAAAAAGTCATCGCTCTTGCTTCTATTTTCACTTTTCCTCCCTCTCATACCAGCAAAAGTCTCACTGCAGCCATGAAGTGATCTGGACCCAGGTACTGATGTGATTGGAAACTAATTCAGGGGCAGGGTTGAGGAAATTCAGTACATGTCTGCAAGGTTTCACCTTGCAGACATGACAAAGTGGTGGATGGGGAAAGTGGCCAAGAACATCAGCAGAGCAGGCAGGATGGCATCTTTTAGTAGTTTTGGTAGCTAACACAGCAAGAGCTGGTAAAACTGTGACCCTGGTAATGGAGAGAGATATAAACCATTGACTTAACCTGGTGATTTTTTTTTCCCACTAGTAATTTCCTCCAGAGACAGAAGGAATATTGCTGTGTAGCTGGCAGGTCCTGTTTAAGGACCACAGCTGTACATCTCGGCACTCCTAGAGGTCACTGTTGGGCTGTAGAGTTGTGTTGTTCTGTGCTGTTAAGCTGAAGATGTAGTTGTCTGCTATAAGCTTTTCTTTTATAGCCCATAAATGCTTTAAGAGTGCCAAAGTTTATGCCTCCAAAAACAACTCTGGAATTACCTTGCTATGAAAGCACAGGCAACTTTGTTACACTCTGCATTCATAGTGTGGGTTAGTGCTTTCTGAATAAAATGGTGGGAGTTGCAGGTGCAAGCTAAACATACCCTAAGTGTGTTGCTTATATGTTTGCATCATAGCAAACTTACCATTAGTTAGCTGAACACAAATAGAAAATGTTACAGTCCTGAGCATTTTGCTTTCTCACTGGGAGGCTGGTGGAGTCAGTGGCCTAAGTCAGATGGATTTTGAACCTGCAATGGCTCTTCAAAGAATATGGTGGCCCTCAGTCTTAAACAAATGCTCCCTATACAACAGTTGTCTAAGGACCCAAGTGACTATCTTATCAACTAAATATATCTACATATATATACATGTTTAAATCCTTACCTGTATAAACATAATGTAGAATTTCTAACCTGCTTATTTGGTTTGAAATTTGTCCGAGATCATAGGAATGCCTTTGCTGGTTTAAATAATTATTGGTATATACATGCCAGTATGACCCTTGCTTTATGCATTCAGGGATGAATGTAAGAGACTACTCATTACAGTCCTGTTTGGTTTTGGTTTTTTCTGGAAACTGGTTTCCCACTTTAACAACACTGTCAAAAATTGCTTTTTACTTTTTGTTATTATTAAGCTTTCTAATTTCCACACCTTCTGTTGCACATGTCCTCAGTGAGTGAGGAAGGAAACAGTATTATTAAGACAGACATCTGTTTATACTTGGACTTTTGCAAAGTTTTTGGACTGCAAATTCATTTACATTAAAGTGTGGTCTGTGGACGGATTTTGTCAAAACTTACTCCTCCCCTAAGGTAACAACGTTGTAGAATGTTTTTCAAGTAGTCAAACTGTGATCCCAATGGCGAGATGTGTATCAGTACTTTTTACCAGTTACTTTAAACTCTCATATGAGAAAGAGAGCTAAATGCCATGTTGCAGGTAGAATCCTTTCTACAAACCCTCTTAATACCAAAGTATTGAAAAGGACCTCCATGCAGCTGAGTGCGACTGTCCCAATGGATCAGTATTCAAGTTTCAGGTTTCCTAAGAGTGGTGGAAAGTATTTTTTGAAATATTTGTTTCTCTAACTTTTTTTATGGGAACATTTTAATTAAGTTTTTTAATAACCATCCTTTTGCTTTCCAAAGCTAAAGGCTGAGGTTAAGACAACTTTGCGCTTTTATGTGATACGAAAGGGTGAATACTGACATAGCATTTTGCTGGTTTCTGTTGGCTTGGCTGGATGAATTTCATGCTGTTGTTGTATGTATTTGTTCTTTTATTTCAGCTTCACTTTGTCCAATATGTAGCATTCCTCAAAAAATGTTTACATTTTTTGTTTCTCCATATACCCAATTAACATGAGAGATCTGATTCTGAAGCATTCAGACAATTCTTTCTCACAGCACCAAGGTCAAGCCCCAGAGAATCTACTAGCATTAAATGTGACATGCAGCAGAAGGAAGAATTGGACTTGTGCATTTTTATTGCTTCTCTGTCATGTGAGAAAGACTTTTCTCCCATTCGGTAATACAGTTAAGGAAGATGCATGTGGATTGGTAGTTTATTCCCCACAGAAAACATAAAAACCCACTAAGCTCTTGCTAGAGAACTCATCCACAGCATGAATACAAAGCAGAATGTGATCGTTGGCTTGCTTTAAGCTAAGGCAGTGTACTTTGCAGTCAGCAGGTGTGCAGCCACCCACAGCAGCTCGGCTCATGGTGGGAAATGTGCTTCCTGAGCCGTCTTGGTTCTGTCAGCCGTCAGAACCCAGGAATACCAGCGAGGAAAACCTTCAGCCTTTAACAGGGGTGTTTCATTCTGAAAAGAAAAGGAGGGAAGGAGCAGGAAGAGCTGGTGTTTTCAAGATGTTTGTAATGAGATGAAACAGGAATAGGCTGCGGTGTCAGGAAACTACCAAATAGGGCAGCTGGGCAGAAATAATGCATTTTCTCAGTTAATGAGTTTCCTGGCATAGGGATTGTTCAACAAATTCTCCATTCATTCATAAAATTTTTTAGGGCTAAAACATCTGTCTTGCTAATGCTGAGCAGCACCCATAAGCCTTCTTCCCTCCTCTTTGTGGTGCATTGTTTTGCATCTTCATCTACACTTTTCCACATTACAAAGAAGCAAACCAACAGCACAAGTCCAGCATGGTTTTCCCCCTTGCAGCCAACCTTCGAAAAGCTGAAACGCTTCCTCCAGCATTGGGATATGGAGTTTTCTTTTCCAATGGCGCTTCTTAATTTCTTTTTTTGTTTGTTGATTGGTTTCGTTGAGGTTTTTTGTTGTGTGTGTCATTTTTTAATTTATTTTGTTTTATAACATGCAGTTACAGAGTCAGGCACTGCGAGCACTGTACCTTGTGGCCTCACTTTCTTTTCCTGCTTTTTTCCTCCTCCGCAGATCCCTCATCCCGGCAGCACTGATCAGTCCCATACTTCCATGCAGCAAGGTTTGCACGTCCCTCACCCCAGCAGCCAGTCAGGGCAGCCATTACATCACAGCGGGCCTCCTACCCAGCAGTCCCGGCAGCCACCCCCGGCCGCTTCTAGCAACCATCCACACAGTGACCTGACCTTTAATCCCTCCTCAGCCTTAGAGGGTCAGGCTGGTGGACAGGGAGCACCCGACATGCCGGAGCCCTCGCTGGATGTAAGTCTGTGTCATACTCTCATCTGCCTGCCATAGCGTGTGCTTCGCATCGCGGCGGGAGGGCGGGGAGGGCAGGGGACGGGACCCGCTTCCACAGCACATCCATCCTTTCATGCTTTGGTACATGGGCGCAGGTGCTGCAGCCAAGGTGACAGGGCTCTCCTGGCCTGCTGGGAGAATGGATGGTTCTGGTTGGAGCAGCTGCATGGTGTGCAAGCCATAAGCCTCTTCCTAGCACCAGGGCAGGCATTTCTTCAGGAAGCAGCTCAGCCTGGGAGCTATCTCCTCCTCTCCTGTCTCGGCGCTGGTTGGGCTGTGCTCTCCTAGACCCTGAGGCTGTCGCAGTGCGTGGATAAGAGGAGGGACATGGTGTGTGGTTCTGACTGGTGTTGCTGTGCCAAGCAATCTGCGTGCTGAGCCCTACGGCATGTCCTGGCCAGCAGGAGGGGGATCTGTGTTGGCCCAGCCTGTGATACTGTCCCTGCAGCCAAAAACAGTCTGTGCCCTTCCATACCTGCTCCTGTGGGTGACTCAGCAGCACAAGTTATTCCTCCCAGTATACCACACGGGGAAGCAAACCATAAGGACATCTTCTGCCTCCTTAGCTGCCATGGGAGGCACCTCATGACTAAACAAAGTCTAGTTTTAAGGCCAAAAGTAGTCTTCCAACTCTTAACATCGATTCAGTGGAGTTGGAAGTGAATTATCTGATGTACATCTCTCTGGTTAGCCACCTAGCTCCCAACATATAAATTCCTCAGCACCAGGATTGAATTTTTGTTTGAGTCATGCATTCCCATATGTGTATCTTCTGTCTGTTCCAAAGTCTGCTGCTGCACAGTGAATTTTCTTGGAGGTATGTTCGCTTCTGTGCCTTGGATTTACATCTGTATTTGCTGTTGCTGTATACTTGCATCTTCCCTGTCACACAGGAGCACTGGGCTGGCAGGTAGCCTCACAGGGGAGGGAAGGGGTTAGGGGACAGGTAGAGACTCCAGGATGCTACAGAAACTGTGATCAGTGAGGCAGCTTCTGCTGTTTCACACAATGTGGTTGTGTGCACATCCTTTGGGAACAATAGTTCATGTGGCAGTTGGAGCTCTGAACCCTTAAGGACCCTATATGAGCAATACTAAAAGGTGAAATAAAAGTGTATTTTTTTTTCTTCTGATATTTAAGAAACATACAATTTTTTATGGGTCATACATTTTGTTATGGGTCAGGCACCCATTCCTTGGTGAGAAGCAAAGCACAGAAATCTGTACTCTTACCACAGTATTGTGGTTATCACTGATGGAGGATTGCTGGTTTCTTAATGGGAGGCAAGTGATGTACAGTGTGGGAAATCAACTTACTGGAAATACCTGTGATCCTGATCAGATGGATTATTTTAATGGGTGTGTTGTGACATAAAGCTGGCTGAATAAAGTCCCATGCAACAAAGCAAACAGGGCACTGTGCTATGGGCAACTTGGTCCACTCCCTGCAGACACAGTCACGGTCCTGCTGCAGGAGTTCAGTGTGATGCAGCCTAAGGTTTAACCTGGGTTAAAGGATCTGCTTCATATAGGTGCAGACACAGGCAGGGGAGATCTGCTCTGGTACTTGAGACAGCAGAGGCTCAAGACTGAAATCACTGGTTAGACCTCTCAATTTGCACTTCAGGAGCACAGGGTACACATCTCCAAACTGCTCTAAGTCTGGCACATCCTGTACCTTCTGTCCCCATCACCCCCCCGCAGGCCCTGGCACTCCTCTGTCTTTTGCCCCTGCTCCAGCACAGCACTCTCAGCTTCCAGCAAATCCTTCCTGAGGTCTCTGGTTTTCACACTAGTGGGGCAGGAGGCCAGCTGTGCTGCCTGACCCCTCTGACTGAGGGAAGCTGAGGTCACCCTCACAACTTAGAAGACTTCTACTTCACAGATACTGAGCATATTGTTTAAAACTCTCACTTTTCTTAAAAAAAACTTCAAGAAAATACCCTGTATACATGAGACTCCAAGACGATGTGTTTAAATTTTTAAGAATTAGTTGTAAAATTGTGGAACAAATTCAATTTTTTTTTTATTTCTCCACACTTTTTGGGGAGGCCATTTTCTTTTGGACTTCTTTACTAGATACTCATAAAAAATTATGATAGGAGGTGAAGTACATTTAAAAGTCTCATATCTCCAGTACTATAACAATAGCATTTTTGTCATGAATAAAAGGAGGTGGTAATTTAAGAAAAACTTTCCTTCTGGGAGGTTCCATTTATGTAAACTTGACACTGCAGTTTTTTCAAAATGCTTAGAAAGCAATAAACTTTCTTCTGCATGTCATGTTTAGCTTATTGAAAAATATTTCATCCATAGAATGTTAGAAGATGATGTTGCATTTGCACAAGAGTAACAGAGGCATATAAATACAATATTTCTATGTTAAATGCGAAGCAGTCAAGCTTTTGGTTTTATAGTATTTGAAAATAGAACAACTTAAAATTAATTTCTCATACCTACTATTAAGTTTGTTAAAGCATTCCATATTTTTCTGTCTTTAACACAATACAGAACATAAAAGGTGTTTATTACAAACTCTTCCCTCCAATTTTTTATATATGACACTTTTATTTTTGCCTAGAAAAGGGCAAGATGCATTATAGAGCAGAAAACATTGCCTGATGCACAACCCAGGAGTTACAATGTGCTTGTCATCTGTCAGATCAAAACTAATGTGTTGTGATGGTTTGAAACACAAAATTTTATATTTGGAATACAGTATTAATGGAAATACAGATTGAAGCCCCACAGGTATTCCTTTTGATACTTTAAAGCACTGTGTAGATTAGGGCATCCTCTGTTGGATGGAGCATTATGCCTGTGACCCTTTAAAATGCTTGGAATTGTGAGTAATGCTGTAGTCAAGTAAGTACTTCCAACCACTGTAAATTCCTGCCACAAAGAAAGACTCACCCAGCTGCCTTGCTACTCCTCTCTCTGTACTCCTCCCTCCATACTCCTCCTCAGTTTTTTTCTACACTCCCTGACTAGTTGGTTGTTTTAATCCTGGGTGAGCTCCTTCCTCCAGGTCACTGTCCCAGAGCTTACATCAGTGCACTGAGGAGTTATGAGGGTGAGGAAGGGACAGGACTGCCTCCTTCTGTAGGGATCCAGGCTTTGGGTGGTCATCAAACTGATGTGTGAGAGCCAGACCAGCCTTTGCTGATCCACCTTAAAGCTCAAATATGGGTTACTCAAACTGCATGTTTCAAGTGTTTATGCAGTGTTTTATAGGAAACATCCATAATGAGTATTTATGCAGAAATTTCTGTCAGCATGATGAGCCAGGCAATATGATGGGGAGGTTGATTGAGAAACCCTAACTGAGATGATAACGTAATTCACAGGTGAAAACTGAGTCACAGAGATTGTCACAAGCAAGTG
This sequence comes from Orthonyx spaldingii, assembly GCA_013397795.1. NCBI lineage: Eukaryota > Metazoa > Chordata > Aves > Passeriformes > Orthonychidae > Orthonyx > Orthonyx spaldingii. Next base: position 609,686 of record VZTJ01003600.1, read on the forward strand.
AATGCTGCATCATCTTAGGGTGTTAGACTTGTGATGCTGTGTTCTGATTTATTTGGATATATTGTTACGAAAACCAGATTCCAGGAATATGTGGTGTCTAATCCCTTTTTTTCTCTCAATTGTGTTTCTGTTATCTGTAATTTTCCTTTTATCTTTGTATTTTACAGCTACTTCCAGAACTCACAAATCCAGATGAGCTGCTTTCGTACCTGGATCCTCCTGATTTGCCAAGCAATAGCAATGATGACCTTCTGTCTCTCTTTGAGAACAACTGAAACCATATGTATTCTCCCATCCTTTTCACTTATTCACATGTGTGTGGCTGCACAGCGAGGAATCTAAACACTCCTTTTCCACAAGAGAAGAAAAAAAAACCTCACAACTTGATCCAATGGTGCACTCCCTGCTTTCTTCATCTCAGAACTGCTTTTGTTAGCTTCAAAGACTGCGAAAGTGACGGGAGAAAATAATGCAAAAGTTAAATGCAGTAATCTCCGAGTCTGCCATGCTACATGTGACAAAGAAGCATAGATGGTTGTGCAGCTATTGGAAACCCCATTTGGTGTTCATCCTCTAGAGAGAGAGTTCTGTGATAAACGTGGTGTGAAGTACCTTGGCAAAATCGAATCTTGGCAAGGGAAGAAAAGTCAACAGAATGGAACTATCTTTAATTGACCCGTCTCAGAGTGTCTTTACAATGCTTGTTCTTCCATTTTTTTGAAACTGTATCTCCCTCTACCCCACCTCTCTTCTGCCCCTCTCCAGCCATGGGTTTGCCTTGGAATGATTGTCCTGGCCACACACAAAATGAAAAAAAACACCTACAAAGCTCAAAAAAGCACAAATCCCACAGTCAAGTGGCAAAGGTAGGGAGGACACACAGGCCTGTCAGAGGGAGCCAGCAGTTTAGCTAATGCAACTTCAGTAACGGAGTCTGAGATCTCCAGGCTGCAGCCGTAGGTGTCGGTATTTCTGCAAGTGCAGGGATCTTAACAACCTCTTTGCAGAGGATTCCTCTGGCCCAGCACACAGATTGGAAACACCCAGGAAAAATTAAAAAAGAGTTTGCAATGTTTAGGGACTTTTTGTGGTTTTGGTTTCAAATCAGTACTGTTTCTGGCTGCATTAACGTCCAGCTGTAGAGATTGCTGTAATAGATCTTTTTGCCATGTATGCCATACATAATGGAAAAGAGAGGGAGGGGGGATGAAAACCAAACTGTTCCTGATTATTACCTATAGCCTTCGGTGCCCCAAGAGTTTGTGTCACTGTGCTGCACAATGCATAGTAAGACAAGCTGGGTTGAAGGCAGCGAGGAAGTCATTGCAGGATGGAGGGAGAGTAACTATCACTATCTGCATAATTATTTTTAATAATCAGCTTGAGAAGGGGCATTGACATTGGACAGACATCTTACAGCTTCATTTTAGTTTTGCTTTGCATTCTGTTTTTGTGACTGTTACAAATACTTCAGCCTTTTCCTTTTCTCCGTCTTCAGTTTCTTTTTTTAAACTTTGGCTGCTGGGATGAGCTCTTTCTCCTGAAGGACCGAGTGTGGGGAGAATAAGTACCTGTCAGTAGATTGCTACTGCCCTCAAGAGACCCTGCTGCCACAATTACACTCTTGCCCCTGTGATCTTTGCTTCTGGTGTGGTTGCTGCTTCTGCATGAGCTTCCTATTGCTTCTGTGCCCATTTCTGTGCTCTTTGTCTCTCTCTCTCTCTTATAAATGATGTACAGTAGCTGTGTAAGAAGTGCATGTGTGCCAACTTTGCCCTCGTGGTGCAACATTTCAGCTTTTGCCCACTGTACAGTTATTGGTTTTGTTTCTTTTTGATACTAAAGCATATTTGACTCTACTCCTTTTCCTCTTCCCGAATCCAATCAAACACCCTCCGTTTGCTCGCCACAATGCGTTTTAAACTGAAGTGCCAGGCAAGATTTTGTTTGTTCCTGTCAGTTTGACTAGATAGCTTCCTAGCCCTCTGTGTTTAGTTTGCAATGCTGTAAATGGCATGCTCTGTGCTTACGACTCTGGATTTGCTTTCCTCACCAAAGTCATGTTTGTAAATTCTCTGCATTTTGTGTTTTATTTTGCTCTTTTTGTTAACGTTTCCCACTACTGCTGTACATGCGTCATGGTATATATATGCTAGTCAGCAGCACCTTGCTGTAGATATTAAAGGAAATGGCAGTTTAGTTCTTTTATTTTCCAGTAGGAGTATTGAATCTGTCAAACGTATTATGTAGAAATGGTCCCACACTTATATTTTTCCTCTTTCAAGTTTTTTTAAGAAAGGCGCTGTTCATTATGCAAAATCAATTATTTTAAGAATTGCTATTGTAAATATCTTTGTGAATATTTTAGTATCGTCTTTGATAATATTCAACATTTTCATGATCTGGTTATACTTTTGCTGGTGTTTTTAAATGCCTTGTCTGAAGAAAAATATGGGTCCTTTTTTAAAAAAGAAAATTGAGGGTTCTTTAACAGAATAAGGGAGTTGGGTTTTGGTTTTTTTCCCCCTGTTTTCTTTTGGTAAGTTAGCCCAAATTTCATATCCATTTATGAGATGAACGAATTGATACATCAGGCAGTACCTGGATAATCAGGGCCCAGCTCTGTCATGGAAACATAATTGTGTTTGCCTAGGGAAAAAGTGATTGCCTAGGGAAAAAGAAACCCCAACTGATCAACTGGTGTTCATTGACTGTGGGTGATTGTGAGCTGGTGATGGCAGAGTTTGTTTGTTTGCCCAAGTGAGCAGAACACGTAGGACCAGCTGTCTGACCAGGTAAAGATGCACTAAGGCAAGCAGCAAATCTGTATGGTACCATATTTATATCACTGTACTGGTGCTCCAGTCTCTGAAACTGTGGCAAAGACACTTAGGGATGTTGGTGGGTGGGGGAGGGAAACAGTATAGTGTATTTTATTCTGCTTAGAAGTGTCTTTTTTCTTATGTAGGCTTGACAACCTGTAGAGGATCTCTGCAGAATACTAGAGATACCTTGGTGTAATACATGGTAATATGGTTGTGGTGTGGTGCTGCTATCACACAATTCCTCGGAAAGACCATTGTTCAGTTACGGATACGGATGTGTTTTGTAGCCATTTTACTGTAGTAGTTTCTCCCTGGTTTTTTGCTGCATTTTTTGTATAAGTCTGGAAGTCATGTGCAGAGGTGGCTAATGATAAACTGACTTTATGCCCTTAGAGTTCGTTTTTTCTATTTGAGGGGTAAGTTCCTGAAGCCATAGGTTTGGGGATAAACAAGATTTCTCACTATTAGTTGGAACTGATTGCTCTGATTTTTTTAATTGATTCTATTTAATGTTCCATTCTCCACTGATTCCTGAGCAGCTAAGTTAGTGACCTAAAATTAATTTTCTCTTAAACACAATATTAGTATTTTAAGCCAGGTATGTTAAGGATTGACCTTTTGCTAACTGGTAGTATTTAAAATGTATCATTTAAAAGTACCTGTTGGAAAGTATAAAGGGAATAAAAGCCCCATAGATATTAGCAATATGTTTGGAGCAGTGTTGGCATCTGCTTTGTACAGTAATAGATAATTAAAGCAGACAGTTGACATCTTTAAACTTACAGAAACATTTGGTTTCTAAGCAGAACTTTAAAAAATACAATTTTTACCCATCACCCAAATGTTGGACATTTGAGACAATTTTAAAACTTACCTATCAGCTAAAATCAGGTACTGTATAGTGAAGTCAGTATGAAAAAGCTTCTGAAAATTTAGTTATTTTTTTATCTGTTCACTGCCGTATTAAAGTATAGAGAAAAAAAAAACTAGCAAATAGGGTAATCACAGTCATTTCTTTTAAAGCTTAATTATTATATGAGATTCCAGTAGTATTTTTCTTCTTCTTTTTTTGTTCACCTTTTCATCATTTCCCTATGGAAGTTCATCTGGGAAAGAACCCACAGAGATCTACACTTCTGCTGCCAAGACATTATTATAGGACTGACAGATACACACCAGTGTCTGCAGCGGAGGCTCAAGGGACAGCTGTACATATGTAAATGACAAATAGAGACATGTTAACAGAAATGCATTCATTTTCCTTGGAATGTGCATTGTTTTTATTTCGCAGGAAAAGAAAAAAGCTTGAAGCTCCATCTTATGTGGAAAATGAATCCTGTTTGTTAGCGTTTGTGGAGTCTCAGCATTTGTTCCACTTTCACTTCTGTAATATACTCTGATCCTTTGTTTTGTTTTATCTACATGTAATATTTAGCTTACGTGTACTAGTCTATCACCTGTGTATTTTTAGGGTGCTACAGAAATAATGAAGAAAAATACGGGGATTAAAAAAAAATTGTAACCAAATTCATACTTTGTACAATTTTTGATATCATGATCAGAGAAGAATTAAAAAAAAAAAAGTACAATCTGAGGTAACATGCAAAAATGGCCATTGTCTTTGTTTGTACATTGTATGTACAGTACAATGCAATCATTTCATACTTTAAACTGGTCAGAAAAAATAATTGTGATTTTTAGTCTTGCAAAACTGTATGTAGTTAGATGATGTGACAACCTAATATTTATCTAATAAATATGTATTCAGATGAAACCTGTATATTAGGTGTTCATGTGGTTATTTTGTATTTAAAGATCAAATTATTTGACTATTGCTAGACATTTATATACCTTGTTGTAACACTGAAGTATTCTCATTTGCTCATGTTAATTTTTTTTTTCCTAAATAAAATTGCAAAATTATGGTCTGACTAATTGGCAGCTGCTTTGTAAATTTTGAGTTTCTTTTTGAAACCATGAACTTCCCCTCTGCCCTCCCTGGTTTCAGTTAATGCAAAAGTTCGTTGCACAAGGTGTACATTTTTCGGAGAACAGGACTTGGTGCAGGAAGGGAAAGGTGTGAAACACCCTGGAAGAGACAGAAGATTAAAAAAAAAGATCATGAATGCAAACATGGGATCACACAGAAAAAAGTCCCTGCCAAGCAAGGTAGTGGTAACTTGCTGTTCAGTATGCAGGGCACTGCCTCTCTCCCAGACAAGTAATAATTACTTTGAAATGAAATATTTATGTGATGTGAATAACAGGAAAGGATGGCTTCTCTCTGGGATTGGCACATGTGGAGGTATTAAACATCCAGCACCTTGGTTTGAAATTCTTCCAAGTCTGATACTTTTCTTTCAATTGGAACCTGTCTGGTAAGTGAAATTAGACTATTTTTTTTCTTAATGCATCTCCATCTTAAAGTTGAAGCATTTGGTTTCTAAATGCAGCCTTTGAGTTACAAATCTGCTTTATTTATCTACCTGTTCAACTGTAAGCAGCCTGAATAGTGACACAAGGAGTACACACAGGGTATCAACAACAGCCGTGGCATGCACAGGTCCTGTTCTGGCAGACTTCTGCACCAAATGGAGCCATGGCCACAGACACCAGCCACTGCATCTGACAACTTGTTTTAAGAAGTATCTCTGAGTATCTCTGTATTTGTGTATGGCGTTTGTGAAGGCGTTCAGGTTGAACTCACCTTTGAAATTCATTCAAATACATGGGAACAACCCAACCATTTCACAATATGATTATCTATGCAAGCACATATAGCAATTACCCCACACCTCCACAAGGCACGAGTCTCTGTTGTTGATTGAGATACACACAAGTGTGTGTTTGCATGTGTGTGTGTATAAATCTAGACTAGGAATTTATTTTCTCAAAATTGGGAAAAATAATTTTTCTGACTCTCAGTTTCTGCCTTCCTTAGTGGCACTACCCATTACAGTATAGTTTTTAGGATAACATAATAAAACTGAGTTATAGTGTACACAGTAGTAAAACAAAAAGTATTTATCCATTCCAGCCCGTAATTAACAACTGTTTTGACTTTGGTATTCTGTTTTCCTGGAAACTCGCCAGAAGTGTCAGCAAGACATAGTGCAAACTGATTTTGGCACTATACAGCTGGAGGAAAGCATGAAGAGCTCAAGTGATGTCCCTAAGCACGGTACATTTTTCAAGCTTACTTTGAGGAGGCTGCAACAATCCTGATAGTGGTATTTCTCCTAGCTGTCACCTGAGGCCCCCAGGATAGGTGAGATGTGTGTATACACTTGATGCTGGTGTCTCCTGTCCCATGTCCTGGCAGTGTGTTCTGTGTGTTGTGCACTCTGCATGTGCTTCCTGAGAGTCACCTACACGAGTATCTGTCTGTGACTTCTCTGTTAATCCATGTGCTAATCAATTGTTGAACAACTTCACAACAAGCTTATTTCCTTGCATTTCTTCTCTGCTCTTCCTCGTCAGTATGGATCTCTGAATCATGTTATTTTTTTTGTGCACATTGTATTCTGTTGCCATGCACTTGATCGTGCTTTTTCCAGGAGTAACACATTGAAAACAATTAGAAACATGGAAGGGGGACCCCTTGTCTCTTTTCTGCTTGGACCGTGGGGATGGGAGTCCTGTCCATAGAGCTGTGTATTTGCTTTCATTTAAAGTAAGCTAGTCAGCACATAAAACAGCTGTACAACTCTCACCTAATATTCTATATATAATTCTTTAATTCGTTATCCTTCTCTGTTTCCCTTTAAAGAATGTATTTTTACATTTGTGTACCTAGTCTTACATTTATATATGTAATTAACCAGAACTCTTTTATCTGCCTAAATTCCACATCTGTACAAATCTTCCTGCATTGTGAACTTCCAGTCATGAACGATTACCTTCCTTTTTTACATTTTGAATTACTACCAGTATGTCACCTTATTACAGTTTTCCACTTTGTGTCTCTGAAATCCTGCTGACTCTTATGTAGGATATTGCTCCTAATGTCTGTCATCGTCTCAATGCACTATTCATATATGTTCTGTCTGAAAAGAACACGGGATTTTTCTTGTATGAGACCACTGAAAGCTTCTGCTGAGATATCTTGTTTCCGTCAGTCTACAGAATTTTCCAGGGGAATATAAAAGTGGCCCTCAAGGAGCCTAACCAATGATGCAATTTTGTTTGTTAAGCAAGCAGACAGCAATTAGGTCATGACTCCTTCAGGCATTAACACACAGCGTGGCACAGGTGGGCTGACAGGTTGGTTTGCCACGTACTTCATCTGCATTTCCAGAAACTCCTTGCCTAGACCATAATTGGTTTCCTACGATTTAAGTATAGCCTTCTGTTAAAATCCTTCCCTTTTGTGGACTAGGTGAGATAAGGCTCTTTCCCTTGTCTGCTGAATATGTTTGTTTGGTTTGTACAGTATCTTTCCAAATACTGAACTCACCGTAGTTCTTGATAGATCCAGTTACACACAGCAAAGGTAACATTACTATTTACCACTTCTAAATACAGTGGTTTCTCTGCACCTTTTTGGCTCTATTAGACATCCTGAGAGGCAGGTTTAGGATTATCAATTACAGTTTTCCCCTAGGTCAGAGTTATGACCAGTTTAATTTTTAATTGAATTTTACAGTTTAGACTTTACAGTTTGTCCATAGCTGTTTCATGATGTTGGTTGTTTTAGCTTTTGTTAAGAATATTCTGGCACATTTAATTTGTCACCTTGGTCTCATATGAACACATTGATTATTGTGAACATGGAGACAGGTTGTAAATTTTAATAAATTTTACCTAGTTAAACACTAGAAAAAGACTAATATCATTTTTAGATATTTTGGTTTGCAAAAACAATTCCCCATACTTATTTAAGGAATGCTGGAGTTGAAGTCTCAGTGTGTTTTTAATGAATATTTAAATTTATTCACATTTTTTACATTTCAAATTTATAATCAGCACTCCCTTTCCTTAGTTCTGTGTTTCTCAGAATGTACATTTTTAAGACATAGAAAATCAGTGAATTTTACCCATCTACCCATCTGATGAGCTTCCTAGTTAGTGACTGGCTGTAACACCCCATTCGTAAAGTTATTCAGAATATGTTCCTCCACAAGAAATCCTAGCAGTTTTCCTTTCCAGGTTATGAGTGATGGTCCCTCTCAGAAGAGGCATGGCTTCCATATTGCCACTATCAAGCTGATGGCAAAATGTGCTGAAGTGGCACTGAGTCAGAGTCCAGAGCTAAGGAAAGCTAGACCGGCTCCTCTGAATGCTAAGAGAATTTCTTACCCTTAGCTTTGAAATATTTCACCAAGCGCTTCATTATCCAGAGACGATATTCTTTGATTGTAAATATGACACATGTTAATTTGCATCTGACAACTTGAGAGCTCAGCTGGTGGCACATTGTGCATTCAGGTGATGGTCACATGCAGTTATGTCATATAGGAACGTCACAAGGTTCCACACTAACTCATGTAGTACTGCTGTTACTGCTGAAGGTAAGCAATCCTTTCTCTAGGGAAATGGCAGAGCATAGAGCAATCTGAGATTCAGTATGGTGAGGTTGCTTCCAGCAGAATTGTTCATTACACAACAACCGGTGGAATTTTTTTGGTCTTGTTATATCTGTAAACTTTTAAATTCTAAGTGATTCATGTTCAAACTGATGCTATCTGACCATTTTTATTTTCCAACTGTGAAGTTCCACAACTGAAAAATCTGTATGGTACCATATTATGGTACTCAAAATTATGATTATTGTTAGAATTAGTTTAGAACGGGATAATTCATCTTGTACAATGGACAGAGGCAGCTGTTACCTCAAAGATATGCTATATATAGTATATATTCTATCAATATTTATATATATATATAATATTTATAGATTTGCACACAATGCAAACTCAAGGAAAACCCGAATCTTTACCAGGCAGGTGATTAAAACTGAGTGCTGAAAAAAGAGCACAGAGAAGAAAGGTTATGAAGACCATGACAACATAAGGAAAATAATTGTGTAGCAAAATGCCAAATATTGGGCAGGGGAAAAGATCAGAAAAGGGAATAAAATTGAATCAAAGACACATGAGAAAATAATTTTTAAAAAATCAAGTGCTATAGCAGGGATGAAGAATGCAAACGTATAGCTGGAGATCTGCGGTGCTGCTGATGACATACTGCATGGGATCAGGGGTCCCACATAGCCCCGTGCCTCTGTAAACACTGCTACCATTTCCCACTCGAGTTACAAGTAAAATTAGTTTCTAAAATTCATCTCAACCTCGAATGTCTTATTACCGCCCTGTCAGTCTCAAAGGCTAAATGTATGTTCTTCACCTTTCTTTCACCTGTTTGCATCTTCTGGTGTTCTCGACAGTGATTATAGGAAGTGTCTGGTGCACCTCTGGTTTTGGTTTCATCAGTTATACATTTGTTATACCGCAGAAACAAGACCAGGCCAAGGGAATCACCCTGGGAGGGAAAAGACAAGGCACAGCAGGAGCTGGTAGTGGTGAGAGAACAGATGTTGGCTTCCAGGCAAGCGGGTGTTGCAACAGCCTGTCGGGATGGAGAGGAGGGCAGTGCAGTCCTGACTCCCTCTCCCTGGGAAGGAGCTGTTAGGAGTCTCCTTTAGTGAGTAGTTCCTGCCTGATTCCATTTTCAGTAAGATCATCTCAAGCTCCAGTCTCATCTTACTCATACAAGATGAAGTATCATGACTAATCAATTCTAAAAGTATTTCTGATACTATTACCTTATTACTTGCTCCTCAGACCAGAAGGTGGTAAATGAACTGAATTGATCCCTGTAAATTTCAAGTTGTGTTGTAATTGAAACTTCTGTGGTTTAGAAGGCAGAAGAGCTCCTGTAACTCTTGCTCTATCTTAACGCTGCTTTGTAAGACGCAGTGCCTCTCCCACCCAGGGGCAAATCGACGTTCTGAAGATTTGTGAGGCCACTGGGAGTAGTAGCTGCATTTTTCCTGTAACCTACAAATACGCATTTCAAATGTCCTGCATGCTTTGCCAGGCTGTTGTGATCTCTCAGTAGGCAGCTGTTGCAGTGTATGGACAAACTTCTGGGAAGCTGCAGGAAGCTGCAGGGTGCCCTGGGCACTGCACAGAGGCACTGTGTCACATCAGCAGTGGGTTGCCATGCATTATGCAGGGAGATTGAGTAATGAATTCCAGGCAAGCAGTGTCACTCAAAAGTTCTGAAACGAAAATGCTATCACAGCTGTAAAGAGCATGAGTGGATTGAGGTTTTTCTTGTATGACTATTTGTAGGTAATTACTATGAAGTCATGTGGGGAAATTCCTCCTTTATGCACAGTGTGTGCTGAAGAGAATGTTCAGGTAGTGAGCTGAGTTCTACAAGTTCCTAAGAGGAAACATTGATCTGGGGAAATGTTTATTAGCATTTTTTCTTTTTATCCCTGAGTGTACCTGTGTGGCCACTCTATGCCCTTTGAGCTCTTGTATAGTTTAATTTCACACTGCAGTCGCTTAGTGTAATGGAAAGGTCTTTCACCATCTCCCCTGCTCCAGTCCCCATTCATAAATAAATACATATCACAGATACAGATCACAGAGTTCCCTTCCAGCTCTTCACTCATCTTCTAGCTTAGCCAAAACCTTGAAGAAAAAATTAGGCCGAGTCTTTTGAAGTGCAGCACATCCAGGCTCTGCAGGTGGAGGGTGGGATTTCCCACTGCAAATTCCTGCTCTCCTCACTTAAAATCAAGCTGAGTACCTGTATGACCTCTCCTTATTCTAACAGTCCTGATCAGCAGAGTCCTTGAGATAACTATGTCCCATACGTGCAAGGGTTCTTATAATGAATATAAAAATCAATATCATAAGAATTCCCTGTATCACGGTATCAAGTGATTCTCCACTGCAATGCACTTAATGGTAGGTTGCTGCAGCCTATATTTGAGTTTTTATTTGCACGCTTCAAGCACAGAGCCCCATGCAGACCATATCAAAATGGACCACAGATCATTTTTGAGTTCCATGTAATTGCATTCTTGCAGTTGGTAGGTTGCAAAATGCGATCTTATCACATCTGCCAACAGCATCAATCCAAGATTAACAATTAACCTACATTCCTGTGTCACAAAGGAGTAGGCATGCAGTTGGACAGTTAGAATCAGGAATGAGTGTCACCATTTTACCAGTGCACTGTCTGTCTGCTGGGGTAACACCATTTCAAGACGCTTGAAATCAAAAGTCCCAAATTTTATGTCACCTTTTAAACATTTATTCCTTCTGATTCTTTGGAAGAGCTACCTAACCGCTGGTGTTGTTTCCTGTCTGTCTTGGCACAATGGTGGCAATATTTAGTCAGTTACTGAATAGTTTTTATGAAGACTTTTAAGTTGTAAGTAGTATATCAACATGAAATTCTGTTACTATATCATTCAAGGTTCTTTTTCCTGTGCAGAAATTTCTCTACTCCAACATAAGAAAGGTCCTTTAGTAGGTGGTTTCTAAAAATATCTATTTAGAAACTAATTTCCAAAGGGCCGTCCTTGTTTATCTGTTTGTAACTTCTATATAATTTTGGGGGAAGGGAGAGGAGATGATGAAATGTGTAAAGGCGGGTACCTGTATTCCTGACAGCTCTGCTGAAGCACCTCTCTTGACTTTTGTCTGCACCCATACTCTGTTGCCTATCTAGACTAGGACTTGTTTTCCAGCCTAACACACTTATCTTCCTGCCAGATGTTGCCGAATTTCAGCGATGAACATGTCTACAAATGGATGTGTTCAAAGCTCCCCTAAAATCATTTCAGTTTGCTGAGCTAGCTCTAAGCCTCATTTGGCAGTGATACAGTGGCCTTTGACAGTTTTTGGAGACCTTTTTTTGTCCTTCTTGGAAAGTAACCTCTGTAAGTCACAAGTTCCTAGTCAAGCTGTCTGCATGAGTTGTAATTCATCTGACTCTGCAGGAGTAGACCATAACAAGTGATTTAGTAGCTTTATAGCATAAACTTAGAGATAATAATTCAGTCCATATTCTCAAATTAAAAAAATCACTGCTGTTTTGTCTTCTCACCAAGGCCTGCAAATGAGGAAAACTGCATTGTTCGCTCTACCAAATATGTCTGTGAACTCTTAGCAAAATAGTTCAAAGCTGTTTCACCTGTATTTCCTAAGTGTGAAACAAGATGGTATTTTCTTTTGCTCATCTTTTGTCTTGTGTATTAAATAATAGATCCTTCAGGGCCAGAACTGTCCATTGTTACAGGTATAAACAGAACATCTAATTTTGATTTGGGCTTCTATTGGCTACGGCAATTAAAACATTATTAAAAAGGGCTGTGAGATTTTTTTATGGTCATTAGAGGATTGGTTGATGATTAGATTAACAGAAGTCAAAATTTACCAGAAATTGACTTGAAGCTGAGAAGATATGACAAGCTAGGTAGAAGTGCTGATTTACCTCTAAGCAAAAAAAATCAGGTTTTTTTAACCTTTAGATTATTGGTAAAGAAATAGAAAATACCAGCATGGCATTGTATGCACAAAGTCATTGTTTATCCTTATCTTGAATACTGTGCAAAAATCCCCTTATCCCAAAAATCCATAAAAGTGGAACAGCTCAGAGAAGGATAATAAAGAGGATCCAAAGGCATGGAAGAGCTTTGTTATAAGTAATAATTGAGTTGGCTGTGACTCTTCAGTCTTGAAATGAGAGAAGAAGAGCTGTAGATCTGTATGACAAAGACAGATACCAAACAATTTGTCTCCTTCAGCACAAAAAGTCAGGCACACTAGACGAAGGCAATTGGAGCAATATTCAAAGCAAACAGATTCTTGATGCTCTGGGCAGCAGACCTACGGAAAGGCAGCTTCCAGTTCACCACCAAGGAAGCTGCTGATTTAACACCAATCCAATGAGTGGATAAGTACATGGGAGGAACAAAACATAACAAAAAAAAGATGGCTACATGTTAAAATCACATCCAACTCAGGAAGTTCTCTGAAGTGAAAGCAGTAGGAGGTTGAAAGCATGCTGGCCTATAACACATCCCTTCCCCGTTTTCACTTCTCCTTAGGCATTCCTTTGAGCTTTTAGGACAAGTTGGACCTTTTGACATAGCTTTATACGGTTCTGCAGTTACAAAGCATGGCACCTGCTATAGTCATCCCCACGGCATCAGCACTTAAGGGTCTCTCTGGATTGCATGCCTGAAAAACGGTGTTCATCCAGGATTTCTCAGTTGTTTGTAATTGCACATTATAGTTCTGCCTTGATCTTTGTGGTCATGGCAGTGCCTTGATTGACAGCTTTCTGTTGATTCAGTGAATGTCTGATGAATGCACTTTTAGATGCTTGACACAAAAAACTTAGGTGGGATTGAAAGTTTAGTGTTTCTCACATAGGGGCTGTCTTTGTATGATTCTGTTATACTGTATTACATAGTTGCATTCCTATAACCGTCATTAGAATAAAGCTAATTTATAATACAAGAAATGTGAAAATAACTATTAGAATCATGCTTGGGGTTTTTTTAACACATGGCATTAAGAATTTGAAAAACTTGGATGTACTTATATATGGAATCGGAATGGCAACTGGAGAAGATTTCAAAGTCATATCTAAATATGACTGAAATATGTACTAAGTACTTTCACCCAAGTTGCTAAGTTAGCAAAACTTAAAATTATAAGTGTTGTTATTCTCATATAAAACATGAATAATGTATTAAACCTGGACTACTGCTACTGTCTTCTGCAATCCCTCGGGCAGGTCGGCGGCCCAGGCGCAGGTCAGGCTCTGGAGCGGTGCTGAGGGCACGGGGGCCGGGGCTGCGGCGCGGGGTGAGTCAGGGACACCCGCCTGTCCGAGAGGCGTCAGTGCCGAAACTCCCGGGGTGCTGCCGGTGAGTGACGGGCAGCCAGTGACTCCCGCTTCCCCGCTGATCCCAATTATCCCGCTGATGCCAATTATCCCGCACCCGTGACGGCTGTGCCGCCTTCCCCGCCAAAGGTCTCTCCGGAGGCCTTGTGTGGAATGATGAAATTTGAGAAACTTCCCCGTCTCTGTTGCTCCCTGGGGTGTAAGGGGCTGTGAGGAAATCTGCGAAAAACCCCAAAAAACCCCACAGCAAACAGACAAACGAGCCCCCGACGGCCCCTAGCAATCGCCGTGCAATGGTGGGCGGGGAGGGGGCAGCATTGAGGGCAGCCAGGGCGCGCATCCCGCTGCTGAGGGGAGCACGGGCTGTCCCCGGCGCTGGCCGCCGGCTCCCCGCGTTCAGCCCGCTCCGCCCCGCCCGGGCCCCGCGTTCAGCCCGCTCCGCCCCGCCCGGGCCCCGCGTTCAGCCCGCTCCGC
>VZTJ01003600.1:624328-766918 GCA_013397795.1 Orthonyx spaldingii
GGCCGCGGCCAGGGCACGCACCGGGGGTTGCAGGGGCCGCGGCGAGGTCACGCACACCCCGCTCCGGGCGGGACAGCTGCCCGGAGGATGGCGGGGCTCGCCCGCCTGCCGGAGCCGCTGCCGGGCCGCCCTCGGGGCTCCCCTCCCGAGGCGAGAGGGCGGGGGTACGGCCCCTCCAGGCTGGGCGGGCAGGGCTGGGACCGGGGCGGGAGCGGGCACTGCGCTCGCTGCGCCGCGGGAGCACCCTGTGCCCCCCCTATGCCGGCTGCAGGTCCCTAAAGCCATCTCGCGGGACGGCCGGGAGGGAGGGCAGGGCCCTGGTGTGGCTGGGAGCCTGGAAGGAAGGTAACTTGCATAGTGTGTAAGCAGAAATACTGGACGAGAATAAACTTCACTGCTGTCGTGTGCCGCTGGCTTGAGAGCAGCGAGCGGGGTCCCTCGCCTTCCCGCCGGGGCTGCTGCTCTTGGGGCAGCTGGCCCGTGGAGCCCTTGGACCGCGCCTCCAGCTTCGTCCTGTATTTTGCTGGGCGCTCGTTGTGTGATTTTTGAGTGTCGCTGTCCTGAGGCGCTGCCTCCTCCTGGAGCCTCCCGCCGCACGTGCGGCGAAAGGCCCCGCGCTGCCCGGACGGGCAGCAAGCTCAGAAGCCGGGTACCAGCTGGCTCCATCCGTAAAAATCCAGTCTCTGAAATACTCGCCCATGTAAAGAAGGCCTGAACAGGAAAACTGATGTTATCGCCGCTCTTAAAAAAAAAAAAAAGGCGCCGTGAGCACCGTGTACCACGTTGTGTGCATGTGTCCTTAGAGCCGGCATGTGCCTCGGATAGATGCGTTGTGTATGGGAAAGAGTGAGGGCTGTGCTCCAGAACCACGCACTGGAGAGAGTGAAGCTCTTAGGATGCTGCCTGCTGAGGGAAGTCAATGTGGCCTTCTGCCTCCAGCACCCACTTTGGGTCTGTATGTGTAGAATTTTTTTTTAAATGTAGTTCTTAAGAGTTTTCTCTAAAAGATGTTCCTTTGAGACTAGAGCCCAGTATATTTTTATTCATTGAAAGTGTCAGCATATGGATCAATTGGACTCTTGTGCTCTCAGGAAGTAGGATTTCAGGGAGTCATAGGTAAAAACATTACTGTGCAAGTAAGTTCCTTATTAATGAAAAATCTGGATGGTACTATAAAAAATTTTGCATTAATGCTTCTGTATTTCTTATGGTAGCATTTAATTTCTGTGCTAAAGTTTTTTAGTGTGCCCAGTTTACAGAAAATCTGAATGCACTGCAACATTGCCTTGAGTCTTTGGCTAAGCTGTGGTGATCTTCCGCTGCAAATTATAGCTGTCTGAGGAGAGTATCCTAGGGAGGGAACATTAAATTCTTGCTATAGCCATCCTGTTTCTAGGTGTCTGCTGCTGGCCACAGTCAGGATGTCCAACTAGGTAAAACTTTGGTCTGGCTGTTATGGCTACTTTTATGTCCCTTTTTAAGATTAGTAAAAAGATGTGCATTAATCAAAATCAGAAGTTTTCATTGGTTGCAAATGTGTATGTGACATCATAGTTGATGTTGATATACAGTTTCTGCTCTTCCTTTTCGTTTGCATTTTCTGTCATTTTCAACAGCTGGTTCTGTGTGGGGAGCGGGGGAAGACTTTGGTCTCTCCAGTTGTATCCAAACTCACTTTGATCCTGGGAGTCCATAGTGAAGATTCTTCTTAATAACTGCTCAATTATGTGTTGATCTATGAAATCATTAAATACTGCTCAAGTCGCTCTTCATTAACTGGCTAAAAGTTGCATTGAGGGGATATTTTTCATTGCTGGCCAAGTGCTTGGAAAGTTTTGAGGTATTCATGGAATTTTGGATGGCTTGTGATTTCAGATAACTCACCACTTTGGGAAGAAGATTGTTGTACCAGTCTCCCATGTAAATGTTTTTCTATGTACATATGAAAGGGCTGACTTACGAATTTGTTGGTTTATTTTTCTTTAACAGCTGAAAGCTGATGTGGTCCCAAAGACGGCAGGTAAGGCAGCATCTTCAGAATTTTGTACTTAAATATTTAAATTATAGATTGTGATTTGCAGGAGTGAGAATGTTCTTTTGCCTTTTAGAACTATTTTTTCATGTTCCATTCCTGTTTCTTATATGGAGAAATATGACAGGAAGTGCTAGTGAGGATGTGGAATTTATTATTTTTCCAAATAATTTCATTTTGTAATTTGCACCAAGATAGTACAGTTCTTATATTGGGGTAACAGTGGTGAATAAATATGTTTAACACCACACTAGCTGGCATTAAAATCAAACCCCAGAGCAAATGGGGAAGAGCAAATCAAAGGGGTGGTCTGTCTTAGAGTTTCCAGAGAGCATATGGGGTTTTATTTTACTGATCACTAGTTGATTAGCACATTCATTTTAGAAAGTTCTTGTGGTTTATCGTTTATTTCCTTCCTCATCTGCTTATTTAGTGGTTCTGAAAAAACTTGTACTTTTTAGTTCCTAGTAGACAAGTATCCTTAAAAAAAAAATACATCATCCTCACAACTGCTATGAAGACCAGAGGCATAAAAGTCAGGAAATGTAATCTTTGACTGCAGGCAAAGGTGGGGGAAGTTGGGGAACTGGGGATACAGCAAAATAAAAGGGAGATGAGATGGAAAAGGATTATGTTTGTACCCCATTCTGAGGCTAAAGTATCTTTGTTTTCTTGGCTTTATAACAGAGGTTTTTTGAAGTATGGAAATAACTAATAGATTGATAATACTTTAAAGATACAATAAAGTGTTTGAAGTGTATAATTTTGGGACATGGTTAATCTAGTTGTGTTTGATTGTATTGCCATATGTGATACAGAATATAATACTTTATGCTTTGTTTCCACAGAAAACTTTAGAGTTCTTTGTACTGGTGAAAAAGGATTTGGGTATAAAGGATCCACATTTCACAGAGTGATTCCTTCATTTATGTGCCAGGTAATTTTTTTTTTTAGAATTTTTTTATTACATTTCTTTTTATATTATTGGCATATTTTGAAAACAGACTAATAATAACACTTGAAATGGCTCTGCTCTAATCTTTGCTAACAACACAACAAAGAAGTGACAGCGTGACTTGCATGTCTGATCTTTTTGCAATGGCTGTTGCTTAGCTCATCTTTTGTACAAATAAATATGTTAGGTGTAGATGGTCAAAAGAGTCCTGGCTGAAGGCTGTCTGCTGTAGTACAGCAGTGTACTTCAGTGTGGGGCATAGCTGACAAAATGGCACTTGCTTGGGAGAAGCTGTTGTGGGTAAAATGACAATCAAGTTACTGGTCTAAGTGAGCTAAGCAAACAGTGTATCCATTCCTTATTCCTAGTAGAATAATCTGTTCACAATAGACAGTGTGTTTTAATTTTTTTTTTAATGTCTCCCTAATAGGGAGGGGATGAGGGAACTAAAAGGGTTGGTTGGGGTTGATTTTTGGGATGATGCACCTGAGATGGATTTTGTTTTGGTTTAAAGAATGAATCTTTTGAAATTCTGGATAAGAGCCCATGCATATTAGCATTTTTTTTTTTCTTAAACAGCAGCAGCTAAAATAACAACAACAAACCTTTTTGAAAGCCTCTTTTTCTACTCTGCTTGGCAGATGAGCAGGATGCAGCTGCTGTAGTGCACTGGATTCCTGGTGGTCCTCTGTTACCTTAAAAAAGGCTGCATTTCAACAATGTTGCATTGTTGAATGGATTTGTAAAAAAATCTGAGAAAATGTTAAGAAAGTTTGAAGGTTATAAATAAGCATGCTTTATTTATTAACTGATGATTGTGATGGTCTCCCATCCTCAATTATTTTTTAAGTGAAAAACATATCTGTTGGAACAGAAGGCTCTAGTTGTATGACCTATTTCTAAGAAGAAAAAGAGGGACAGGTGTGCTATAAAGGACCTATTTTCCTGCCTTTCAAATGCATACTAAGGTTTTGTGATACTGACAGAGGGATAGAGTTTAGAATTCTTACTGGGATCAGAAATACATAAATATAAACAAAATAGAAATCCTACTTTGAATTCTGTCACGAATTTGTGAAGTTCCATGTAAGCCTGTTCTCCTTGCCTGCCCTGCTTTGTCCCCCCAAATGGACTGGAAACCAGCATACTAGAAGGTTGACTCCACGGTATGGTGAGATAATGAATTCAAGTTTAGGAATTACTCAGAGGTCATTGCTGAAGTGGGAATACTGTCATGGGTTTCAGCAATTTACAAATGAGAGAAAACAGTAGAGACTTCTGCACTTGTTGAGATGGAGTGTTAATATGATTCAGGCAATTGGTATGGCCTAATTGAAGGCCATCATATCCGGGACTTGGCAATTCCATGTCTCCGCATGGCATGGAGAACATAGTTCTGGGACTGCGTGGGAGTAGCCGTGACACCACCTGCAGCAGGTTAGTCAGGGTGAGCAGGGGAAGCTGAAGGTCACGTGCAGTACCTGTTGGGTGTGAGTGCTCTGCTGGCACTGGTGGTGTCACTCCTGCAGAGCAGATGGCAGGTGTCTGGAAGCAGTGGTTAGGAGCCACCTTTACAAGTCACTGTGGCTGCATTTTTTGTTTGAACTGGTTTGTTGTGTTTAACCTGGGACAGGGGGTCACATCTCTTCTGGCAAGCAGCATGGAGCTGAGGGAAGCTTAACATAGCTCCAGTGTAACAAACAAAAAAACCTAGAAATAGCAAAGGGTAATAATGGAGATCCTGACCAGTGTTTATACCCGTTGGAAGAAAGGAGGGGGAAAAAAGGAGTTGAGAGGTCTTGCCTATGGTAATGAACTTGGGTGATTTGGTTTTGAGGATTTTAGGTGTTTCTTAAAATTACTGCTGTTTGTTGCATCACATTTGGTGGAAAGGCTGGTAACACAGAGAGGGGGTTGTTGGAGTTATGGGTGACAGTTGGAGAACATCAGCAATATCTGGAGCAGAAATTTACTTCTAGCCTGATTATACCTTCATCTAGTTACATGGTTTTAAATTGAGTGGCCATGCTCATCCTTAACCTGAAGAAAATGTGTTGATGTTGTCACTTTTAAATTAGAGCAAGTGTGTATATTTTCAGTATCATCACTTTTGATATGAAATAGTCCATGTGTGCTAGTAGAGTTAATACCCATTTCTGTTTCAGGGTGGTGACTTTACGAATCATAATGGAACTGGTGGAAAATCCATTTATGGCAGTAGATTTCCAGATGAAAATTTCATACTTAAGCATGTAGGACCTGGTAAATAAACATGTTCTTTTTACCTTCTGATGACTGTGAACTATAATGAAGTATTGGTTATGAAGATGTGTTTTTAAAAAAACAAGGTTTTGTTAGATTCACGGATCACTCGGTAATTACAGAAGTATCAAAGAAATTTAACAGTGTGTTGTTCCTGGCATGTGCTTATTCATGTGGACTGCTCTACATATATATGTCAGCCCATTAGGGGCTTGAAAATTCTCCAAAGGTGAAATTACTGCTTTTATTTTCCTCTTTCATAAATCATAGACTTCAGTTTTTACTTAGATGATTACTGCCGTAGTAAAACAAAGCCATCTGGGATTTCTTATTTACTAGGTAATACAGGTGTGACCTTTTAATCTCAACTTTAAGCCAGAAAAAGCAAAGGCAAGGTCATACTGAAGAATATCTGAATGAATTCTGTAGCCTCCCTTTTTTGCATTGTTACTTCCTCATCCCAGGAGACTGCTGCTGTTGAACCAGAGGAGAGGTTAGCTGGTGTTAATTGCATTCAGGGTGTGTACATCTAATTACATTACTGACACTGTTGCTGTGGAACCAAGGGAGGCTGGGTGGGAGAGTGTAGTCAAAGGCAGGAAGTTGGCATTAGAAATCATTTGGACATACTGTGAGACCATCACATCTTCTGTCAATCTTCAGTCTAAATGTGCAGAGGAAAAATGTCTTCTCTGCTGCATACTTGTTACGCTACTCTAAGAAGCTGCTGCTGCTGTTGTTCCAGGTGTTCTTTCCATGGCCAATGCAGGACCCAACACAAACGGATCCCAGTTCTTCATTTGCACTGCAAAAACTGACTGGTAGGTTCTCAGCCCTGCAGATTAACCTCGTCAATTGATGACTGAATCGGGAGGGTTTGGGTTTCTCTTAGGGGTTTTTTGTGTTGCTTGTGGGTTGATGGGGTTTCTTTTTTTTTTTTTTGGTTGATTGTTTCTTTGTTTTGTTGTTATTTCCAAATTACTTGATTCCAATGGAAAATAAAGTGGGTTTGTTACTTGAGGGAGGAAGGGCTGTGACAGCAATAAGGCTGTTACCACTCAGAATGTTTCTAAGGTCCAGAGCTAAAAGTATTTCATGTCACTTGAAGAGCAGTTGTGCCTTTGCCATAGAGTTGGTCAGCAGGTGAGAGCTATGAAGATCTGCTAACACTGTCTTTATGCTGTTTGAAGTAAAACTGCCTTTGTGTATTTGTTTTACAGGCTAGATGGAAAGCATGTTGTTTTTGGGCATGTAAAGGAAGGAATGGATGTCGTGAAAAAAATCGAGAGCTTTGGTTCCAAGAGTGGAAAGCCCTCCAAAAAGATTGTCATTACCGACTGTGGCCAGCTGTCCTAACCTTTTGCCCTACTCTCCATGACACCTTTGATGCTGTGAAAAATGAACCATAAAAACACCCAAACATTTCTTATCCCACGAGTAGCACCTGTGGAGCCATGTTTTTTATTTAACTTGGTCCAACTTTTATACTTCTATTGAGTAACATTGATTAAAACCATAAAATAATCACTGAAGCATGTTGTAACTGCACCACCACTGTAGTCACACTGATTTGGTACAGTCCTTTTGTTTTGCAATAATTGCTACAGTCACCCAGAGTGTATCTGACTGCAGTATTGGTACTGTCCTTAGTATTTGGATGTTTCAGATGTTAGAATGGGTGGTGGAGTTGACAGCAGGGGTTCTGCAGTTGGCGGTTAGGTATAAATTGAGAAATGCCGTGTTTCCTTTGGTGCTAATAAATGCTTATTCTGTTGTTTGTCTCATCATTTTGAAGCAATACTACTGACTAGTGCTCTCAAGGTTGTCTGCAACAAGACTGGCATTTTCTTTGTCTCAATTAAAGTCTATCCAATAGATTGAATGAGCGACTGTGGGTTTTTGAAAAATTAATTCTGGTTTAATCTTTTTTCTTACAGTCTCAGACTACTTTTTTAAAAATGAACTCTACCTTGCCTGCTTCAGTGGAGCAGTTTGACTTTTGGATTAAGTAAATTGCTTTAGATTGAGTTAGGCTACTACTGAAGCTCTACCTGGCAATAAGACCTCACCTCAATCCAGCCAAAGGATCTCAGGACTTTTTTTATTATAGAATTGTGAAGTGTGCTTCTGCTCTGGGATCTGGTTCTGTGAGGAATACAGCTCAGTTCTCAATATATGGCCTATTCTTTGCACTTCGAGAATATAATTAGCACAGTGAGCTTGCTTGAGTGAGAAATAGGTTTGCCTTTTTGTCATGTTGATCCTGTGAAGTCAGCCCAACTTGGGTATTGGATTATGATTTCTTCTTATGCATCATTGTCATCATCAGTCAAAATTGGTCACCACAGAATCACAAGGCCTAAGCAGTGCAGCAAAATCCTATTGCATGAGAGGGAAGGAACTCAGGTGATCAGCTACAGACATTTCATTTGTATGAAGCAGTATGTACGTTCTGTGTGGCATGCTTGAGCAGCAACAAATGCCGGAACCTCACATCATCGCCTTTGCAATCACTGAGGCTGTAAAGTGTCAGTGATTGTGGGAAAAAGCGCATTATTGTTTTGTACAATAATCTTGTTAATGAAGAGAAAAAATGTGATGGCTTTCTTCAAATGTGAATTTATTTTCATTGTGGGATGATAATATGTAGGTTTTAAACATTTGTACTGGATTTTTTTGCACTGAGGGCTGCACTTGTGTGTGCAAGGTAATATTTAGAATGTAATTTTGCAAAAAAATTGAAAAGCTTTTTATTCTTTCCACTGTAACTGCTTCATCTTTGTAGCATTTTTTAAATGTTAAATTGTGTTGGTTTGGCTTATTTCAGTTGGATACAATAACAATTTTTTTTGTGCATTCTCTTAATTTGTATATGAAAACTAATTAAAAACACTTCTGCCACAAAAAAAATTTGTCTGTTCCTTTCTTGGAATCAGGAATATAAGAAGCTGAAACCTCTTGGACTTACCTGGGGTGTTCTATTCTGTCGACTTTGTGTTGGGTCTGATCTGGTATGGCATTGCTTTGCCTCTCACTACTGAGCTAAAATTTCTGTCCCTGCTGGCTCACAGCACTCGGTGTCCCGCTCTGTGCGTGTCTGTCACTGTCTGGCCCGGTCACAGCACTCGGAGTCTCGCTCTGTCTCTGTCCTGCCGGGTCAGAGCTGTGTCCCAGTCCCTGCCCGGTCACAGCACTCGGTGTCCCCTCTGTCCCTGCCGGGTCACCGCGCTCGGTGCCCGGGCTCCGCTGCCCGCCAGGTGGCGCCACGCGGCCGCGGCAGCGCCCTCAGGGCCGCCCCAGTGCCACGGGTTCGAGCCCGGGGTCAGCGGCCGAGTGCCCGCAGCCTCCTTGGCGTGCGCTGAGCGGCATTCCCCCCTTCCCGAAGCCCCCGACGCTGCCGTTGTGTGTTTCGCACCCCGCTGGCCCTGAGGGGCTGCTTCAGCTCCTGCGGGATGAGAAGACAAATTAGTAAACTAGTGCCTTTCCCAACACCAGCTGTACATTGCCGTGAGCAGTGGCTTACTGAGGTGTATTGGAAGGTGTTAGAGCTGAGTATATCATCCACAACAGTTTTGTTGGGGAACTAGTGTTTAGAAATCCTGCATAGCTCTAATAGGTCACAGAAGAGAAAGGTACTTACTGCGGAGCTGTGGCTCTGAGAAAAGCTGAGGGTTGGCAGGTGTGCTACTGCCATTTTCCACCTGGATGTTCAGAATAAAAGTTTGTACACTGGCAGAGAGGTTGGCACATCCAGACTGCCTCTGGAATGAGGCACGGGCACTCCAGGAAAAGAGCCTGCTGAGAGCTTCACATGGCTACCACTGATGTGCTTCCAGATGTGACACAAGTAAGAAAGCACACCCTTAGGTAAAGTGCAAGTAAATATACACAGAAAAAAATGAGTTTATATTTCAAAGTTGTTTCAACAAACTCACAAATGTTTTTGTTTAGTCTCATGTTTTAATTATTTGTTCCAGACTTTCTGCTTACATAAATTGCTTTCTTTGGTGCTAGATGAGGCTATGTCTCTTTGTTTATAAAGTTTAAATGCTTTGAAGTTAAGACATTTGAGGTACAAAGTGTTGTTCTCTTTTGTAATGCTGTATACTGTTTTGTAATACTGTATATATGCTGGTAGAAATATATCAACAATGAGAACCTCAAAGAAGTGAATTACTGAGAGTACAAATCATTTCACGTGATATTTCAAGACCAATCTGCATGTCCTGCTGCTAGCTGAGAAATTGTAGTTGGACAGGCACACTAACCAATTTAGAAGTAACCAGTCTAAAAAGCCATTGACCTTCAAGTGAAAAGCTTTCAAATCTTGAACTGCAGATTTCTTAATTGGGTCTGACTCTGTTTAAAGACATTGTATAGACCGGCTGATCACAGGTGAATTTTTGCCCTGAATCTTCACAGCCTAAAACATCGATTTGTTGCACTGTTGAGCTGAAAACTGAACCTTGGCAACAGTTGTCCTGAGGCTTGACATTCCTTCTCCAGTACCAGCTCTGATTTTTCCAGTACAGCTCTGGATATGCTTTTTCCTTGCTCTCCTGCCTCCCTGTGGTCCCTACATCTGTCATGGGGCACTGCAGCCACCCACAGCCTGTACCCTACATTACCTGTGGGTGAGTTGCTAGATGCTGGTTAAGTGAACAAACCCGTAAAATTCAGTCTTTGTTGGGATTGATAAGAGTTTGAGAAGAATGGAAGAAAACTTAGTCAGCAGCACACCTCGTCATCTCTCAGAAACTCAGCAAAATGTTCAGGTCCCAAAGGCCCCAGGAAAGAGCAGTATAAATGAGCATGTAACTGAACTGCAGGCTCTAAAGCTGCTGCTCCAGTCTACCTCTCCTCACTGAGGGGGCAATTCTTCATCTGGATTGGTAGCACTCCATGCACTTTGCTTGGTGTCAGCCTGTGTTCACTATGCATATATATTTTTGGGGGGATTAAAACATAGGTTGTGTGTAAATGTCAGCTCCCTCCCAGCAGCCTTTGCTGTCAGTGCTTTGGCGTGTGTGTGTTTCAGCAGAGCACTTGTTTAACCACAGGGCTGTGAGAGGGCTTCTCCAGGTGTCTCCCCCATCCTCTCCAAACACAGGCACTGCACTTGGGAGTGAGCACGTGAGGGGACATGCACAGTAACCGCCCTGTGCTGCTGCTCCTTGGGCCACCTCCATACAGAGACAGGGCAGTGCTGGGACCTGCCCTGGCACACGTCGAGAGAAACCCTCCTTCACCAGGTGAGTAGAAGCAATTGCTTCATGACTCTCTTCAGTTCTTACTTTTTAGGAAGTCACATTTCTTTTCCCAACCCTGTCTTGGCCCTGGAGGTCTGAGGGGTGCAGGGGTGGACCAGAGGTACCATGTTACTCCATCCTTCCCTCACAGTTCACTATTTTTAACCACCCTTGAGAAATGTTGGTGTGCATTTTCGTTCCTTTTTACCAGCCAGGACGAAAACCACTTAACTAGGGAAAATAACTGACTGTGTCTTTAAGTTGGGGTCAAGGGGAAGTTAAAAATGTGCAGATACAGAGGTTTGGGGGGAGGTGGGGGAAAATTTTGTCAACGTTCTCATTTTCACTCACCTCCTACTTACAATTCATCCAGGAAGGTAGGCAGAAGAACACAACAGCTGCTAAAATTACTAGGTGGGAATCATTTTTAGCAGGCACAAGTGTCTTGTGGTTTTCCTGCTCACGCTCTCCCCCTTCACTCCTACCTCATCCCCAGCTGGCTGTACTTTCCTCCCGAGAGGCTTTCGTGTCGCTGGTGTCTCTTTAACAGCGGCCAGCCAAAGGCGCTCTGTCAGTGACGTGTGGCAGCTGCCACGCCGAGGAGGAGCCCTGGCCTCGGCTCCGCGGCCCCGGGGGGACTCGCTGCTCCGACCCCACCACTGGCACAGCTGACGCCAGGTCCTTGGAGATGCAGAGGAGTGCGAGGAGGAGGCAGCAGCTGCTAATGTTTAGGTTTTGCCAGAGCAATAAATTTTGCATTAGTACTAAACAGTGCACGCTCCAAATGATGCAGTGTCTTAGGGTTTTTCTTCCCTGCCAAAAGTCAGTGTTTGGTTAGAATTTTATTTTTTTTGAAGCAGTGCTGCTATTAACTTGATGGCTGCCAAGGCCAAACAAAGTGGAAAGCATCCTTTGAGAAAGCTGCGTGATTCTGTACATTAAAAGCTGGGGGATGCCAGCACACAGTCTCAGCCTCGCAGCCTCTCACATGCTTTGCTGAGGTTGCCAGGATCCTATAAACGCTTTTCTGCATTTTTTAAAAGAACATTTCCTCGCCTAAACTGCAGAAGCCCAAGCTTTGCATTCTTTGGTCTGATTCTTGCTTGGTAGGGGACTGTACAGCTGATGGGAGGAGTGTGCAGCGGCACCGAGGCGGGCTGGCTGGACAGGGTGAAAGGGTCATAGCTGGAGCCAGCACAGAGCTACACCCAAACGCTGGCTGCAGCCCGGGTCCCCCACCCCGAGCGCTCCATGACGCTACAGAGCTGTTAACCCACTAACCCTGGGCCCCCTGACTCGCTGCCGAATGCAAATCAAAGGCTGGCCCTGAGCAGCGGGGAAACAATGCCGATTGCTGCTCGGGTGGGTGTCGGCAGCGTTCCTCACCGGGGGCTGACGAGAGAGGCCTTTGAGATTGCTCTTGGGTCTGTGGCAGCACCTTGGGTGGAGAGCTGGGGCCAGCTTTGCAGGGCACAGTGTGCTTACTCCAGGTCAAACAGTTCCTGGCTGAAAGCCGCCTGAAAAAATATCCCTTGGCTTGGATGCCTCCCACCTTGCTCTTGCCACCACCCTCTCCTTGTGTACGGCCGGTGATGTCAAGCAATAGACCAAGGGAGCTGCGGAGAGAACCCTGCCTTGACTCCTGCTGTGAGGCCACACGGATCAGTCCCCTGAGGTACCTACTCCCTCCACCCCACTGCAGAAACCTGGAGAAAGCTGCAATTTAGTTCACTGCTAGAACATGTGGTCATGACTGTGGCTCCCTTGAGTCAGTGGGTTGCAGGCTGGGCTTTGTCTTGCCCTGTGAGGAGGAAGTGTGCTCAGACCCGCTCTGCGAAAGCATGCCTGTCCTCCACCACCTCTGGAGCAGCAGCGTGCTCACAGCCTCTGCACCAACAGCCGAGAGGTTCTGAAGGCAGGGCTGGGTCCAGGGCTGCAGGCTGTCGGCCCTGCAGATGTTGCTCCCCAGGGGGAGATGTGAGGCACAGGTTGTGGCCATTGCTGCCTGTCCTTCCCCAGCTGTGGGCTGGCGGTGGGGCCAGCCAGCATGGTGTGGCCAGGGGCACGTTATGGTGGCAGCGGTGTCACTGCTGCAGGTTGTCACAAGGAATAGTGAACACAAGTGCTGCTTCTTGTGCTTTCCTTGCTTGGGCTTTGGGGTGCCTGAAGATGCACTCCCTCTGATATCCAGCTGGATTTGCCCTGTGCTGAAGTAACTCCTCCACTCTGCAGCAAGAGCACACCTTCCTTTAACTACCTATAAGTCACCTGCCC
This sequence comes from Orthonyx spaldingii, assembly GCA_013397795.1. Classification (NCBI taxonomy): domain Eukaryota; kingdom Metazoa; phylum Chordata; class Aves; order Passeriformes; family Orthonychidae; genus Orthonyx; species Orthonyx spaldingii. Next base: position 637,101 of record VZTJ01003600.1, read on the forward strand.
AAAATCACATCTTAATACCATCTTCTTTCCACTCAGCCTTCCAGTGAAAGGTACATGTTGCTGGGAAACTGAACTCCCGACATGCACAGTGTTTGCTGACCATCACCAGTCTGTGCCCCTCATGCCGTGGCTGTGCCCCCAGTGGGGCTCAGGGTGTCTGCCTTTGGCTTGCACTGTTCCCACCTACCTCTGCAGGGAGTCTCCTGGCACGACTGTAGCTCTTGGGCTCTTGGCACTGACACATCTTTGGAGGGCAAAATTAGGCACAGATGTCCTGGTTCTGAAGTGTGCTCACACATCCCTTTGGGTTGCAGGCTTGCTCCGCCCTGTGGGAGGGTGGCTTGTCTGAAAGCATCAATCCCAAATCACTGAAGCTAAAAAAGTTGCAAGGATTTAATATATGGTGGGGGGGCGACAACGACACGTCCACTCTCTGTTAAATGCTTTCCTTTGACTGCAGGGTGAGCAGGATGGCACAGAGCTTGAGGAGTCAAAGCATGCGACACTAAATGGGAGATCACCAGTGCATTGGCTATCTCTGGGGTGGCTGCTGTTACAAACTACTTGTTGGGACTCACTGTGTCATGTTGGATCAAGGCAGAGCAGTTCATTTTTCTAGTGTTTTTATTCATTCTGTTTCTTTGGCTGTTGTTTTGAAATTCATTGGAAAAGTGGTTTACTGCACCTGGATTTTGGAAAATAGTATTCATGTGCACAGATGCAGGAGTGCATAAAAAAAGAAAACTAGTTATTTCTTTTAGCCGTAAGGATTACTTCATTTCTGGGGTGAACTGGAGGATTGTATGATGGTTAGTCACAAAAAGCATGGAAACTGGTGTGGAACAGTGGGAAAGGTAATTACATCTTGCTCTTCTCCACCTTTTCAGCACCATTCCTTTCATGATGAAATGAAAGGAAATGGTTTTTTCTCTTCACAACAATATGAAATAGTTTTCCAGAAACCATCCTGGCCCAGATCGCCTTTAGCAGAGTTATAAAACTGCATCTGGTTCAGTACACAATTCACAAGAGAGGACGGCCAAACTGTACCCTGACAGCTGCTGACATGCCGTTCCTGTGGGGTCCTGCTGCATGCAAACCCAAAGTTGTGGCCAGCCCCTATTTGTACAACCCCTCTTCCTGGCCGTGCTCAGAAATGCGATTTTGCAGTTTGCAGCTAATACTCCTCTCTGCTGTTATGATCTGTCTCCTGACAAAGGTGGAGGAGGCAGAGGGAGACAGGGGCTGGTTACCTTTGTGGGTGGACAGCACAGCAGAATTTTCCAGGTGTTGATAATATTTTTGCTCCTATTTAATTACTTGCCTCAGTTAATGATGTTTAGATCATCTCCTTCCATAGCTGTTTCAAAGGGTGGTCGGGGACACCTCCAGCCACCAGTGGTGCAGGAGGGAATGTCCTTTTCTGCCAGTGTCACACCTGTGGTGTGACAGCAGCAGCCTGCATTGTGGGGGCAAAATAACATTTTCCTTCCACTTTCTATTTCTTTGCTTTCTAAACTCAAAACACAGGTGAAAGAACAAGGGTGTCAGATTGAAGAGAAACAAAGCTGCAGTAACATGCACCAGAGTGCCAGGTGGGTCAGTGAAACAAACCTGGAAACTGAGGGTTCAGCATGGGCACAGTACATTAGAATATAGAAGAAAATATTTTATATCCATAGGAGAAGAGTTGACACAGTATTTATGAAAAAAAAATTGACATAAGCCAAACCTGAATGGACTTAAGGAGCCACAAAAATTCAGAAACGACAGCAGTGACGCATTAGCCGGGAGGTCAGCTGTGTATCTGAGCCTGCAGCTGCAGAAGAGACACGAACAGAGCAACACTGCAGGGCTGTAAAGCTTCTCATCCCCACGGCCCCATTCCTCCTGCCAGTGCTGGCTCTGGTATCTTCACACTGCCTGAGCCTGAACTATCCTGCTTGCCTGCAGCAAGGGGCTCTGCAGACCTGGGTGTAAGCCTTTCCGTTTCTCCTGCCAGCTGGGAACAAGGATCTTCCAGCATGGTTGAGGGTTGCTCAGGGAGCAGAGCTGGTGGTTCCCACCCAGCTGACAGTCTTCTGCAGTGGTGAGCATCAGCATTGCTTCCTAAGCCTTTAAATATAACTTAAGCTTACAGCGTGAGGGTTCTGCCTTGCTTTCACTGGGATTTTGCAGCCATTGTTATCCCACCTAAGAGAATTCTGTTGCCTCTTTTCTCCCGTTTGGGACATTTGGAGCATGGCCCATTCCACCTTTCCAGAAACTGCTTCTGTTCCTTCAGGAATGAAGCTGACAGTTTTTTAACGGCTACTTATCAGCCTGCACATGACATAGGTTTGTACCCTGTTGTTCTCTGAGAGAAGGGCCCCTCAAAGAGCAGGCTGAACTTTGTATCAAGGAGTCAAAGGGTTAAAATAATATTGCCCAAGTGTGTCATTGCTGACTAAGGTCCTGGGCTTAACAAAACCCCAAACTGTTCCTGTTCCACTGATGTAATTTGTTATCCTGAATTTTCCCCTATTTTATTATTTCAGTATTCCTGTGTCAAAGTCACAGCTTCAACATGTATTCTTCAGTTGTTCTCTCAAAACCTGGCAGAAATATGAGTTGGATGATAAACCAACTTTGATCTTATCTGTATTTGACATCATTCACCTGGCGAGCCAGTTTCCTGCTGATCAGTGCTGAGGTGGATTCTGTCCTCTCTCCAGGTGTCTCTAACTCGTTCCCTCCTTTCTAGTCATGGGAGTGGGATGTGCTGGTGAATGGCAGTGATCCTAAAGGGGGAAAAAAACCAGGAAAAATGACTTCAAAAATCACTGTGAATGTGGTGAGGAACTGGACCAGGCTGACCTGAGAAGCTGTGGATGCCCCATCCTTGAAGATGTTCAAGGCAAAGCTGGATGGGGCCCTGAGCAACCTGGTCTAGTGGAAGGTGTCCCTGCCTTTGGGTGAGGGGTTGGAACTAGGTGGTCTTTAAGGTCCCTTCCAACCCAAACCATTCTGATTCATGATTCTCTGGCTTATGGACATGTACTGTGATCCTTAAGCTGATATAGACCTTCAATTATCAGTGAAATTTTTACCCAGTTCCAATCCAGTGTAACTTACTAGGACAAGACTCTCTCCTCCTGGTGACACATTTAATTTATAGCCAGTTATTTCTTAGCTTTTTTTCAATGGTCTTATAGTTGGGGCATCCCACTGTTAGGGTCCCAGTGCTGAGGTGGTTTCATTGATACCAATAGACCATCAGCATAAACGAGGACAGGGTATTTTACATGTATTATGTACTACCTGGCACAGAGCAATGGAAAACTGGAAAAACAAAACCACAGACTATAGAGAAGAATGAATAAAACAAAAAAAAAATAGCTAGGTCCTTTATTTTAGGAAACTCTCCAACAACCTCTAGTTTGCATTAGTGAGATATCAACTTTCTGCCTTGCAGAAAGAACTATAAAATATTATATCTTAACCCTGCACACTTTAAAGTTCCTCGTCCTTTATTTCAGCCACTGGTTTATTAAAACTGGAAATGGACCTAGACTAAACCTCTGCCCAGCTATGTCTGAATGGCTACATCCAAGCCCTGCATCTTTTGAAAACTGGTCTCTAATGTTTAAAACAAACCCAAGCCCAATACAACAGCAAACAGCTTCTCATTTCTCCTCCCTTAGCTTCCTCCCTGAACATAAATTCTTGCACCTGGACATACAAGGCCATTAGGTTCATGGGGTTCAGCTCTTTACCCACTACTGTTAAAGGCAAAATGCCCAATGTGGTTAGCAGTGTCTCAGGATTAAAACTCAATCCCACCTGAAACTCTTCCCAAGCATATATGATCAATGTTGAGTTTGAAAGTATATATGTATTTATTTTAGGTCTAATGATGTGATTTGTTCTGTTTGTAAGACTAACTGGCAGTAAAAGGTATTAATTTCCTATCACTTTTTTCCATATTGTCTTTCTCTTGTCCTTGTAGTTTATGGTCTCTATTAAGGAATGTTGTCCTTTGGATCATTTTTATTGACTTTGCTTTTTACTAACCAGTGTTCTTGCTTAATACAGCAGTTTTTTTGGTAACAAAATTCATAGATTAAAAAACCCAAACCCTCTTTCCCTTGGACAGATTTGAAACACGATTACTTTTAGAAGTTATAAATAAAGGCCTAATAGTTGATGTTCAGTGGGAAACTGTCCCAGTGTATTTCAGAGCCCTGTTTTTCAGTCTCCTCTGATAAGAAAACTGCTGACTTGGCATTTTTGGGAGCTGTTTCTTGTGCTTTGTGTTCCTGCTATAGCTGCCAGGGGTTAGCCAAACTCCAGACTGCAATGTGGCCAAACCAGGAGCTGCCTGCGCTGCTGGGCTGCCTTCTAATGGTAACACCACACTGGTGACTGCTAGGTTCTGCCTGTCAGCTGCTGGATCAGGCCAGCTTTGGGCTATTGGGTTGTTTTCTCCTGGATCCTGCCCTTCGTGGCACCTCCATTAAGAGCTGGGAGGGGGTTTGTGACAGCCTTTACTGCACCCGGGCAGTACAGCAGGTACAGCACAGCTCATGCCCTCACCCTTAGGTCATTCAGGATAGCATGTAATGATGGCTGCTTTTTGTGTTTACAGCTCCTGCAGAGAGTTTGTTTCAGAGGAGGTAACGCAGCTCCACGCTGTTCTATATTGTCATTTTTTCCCCATGGTAAGACACAGGTAAGTGTCAGGCTTAGAGGATGCAGCCCCTGGGTGAGCAGGGACTGGCCAGCTCTTCCTGGAGATACCCTGGGGTGGCTTCATCTCCAGGCTGGGCACAGATGCAGGGGCAGTTTGAGGAGAGATAGGAGTCTTTAGTGATAAATTAATGAATGGGGAGAGATAGGATTCTCTAGTGATGAATGAATGGGATAGAAGTCTCTACTGAATGAGTGGTTTCAACTAAAAGCAGCCACTGATAGATATGATTGAATTACTGCATGAGGTTTGTAAAGCAAAGGGAAGGGTTTGAAGTGATTGAAATGGCACCTATAAACCTTGATTTGCAATATCAGTGTTTTCTCTTGACCTCATTCTTTGAGATCCTTTTGTACCAAAGACCAAAGAGCATTCCTGGACCCAAAGATTTCCTGAAGGGTTTGTAATTTGTCAAAGGTGCTTCTAAATGACCTGGCAGAAGTACTTGCTTGTGAGCAAAATGTGCTGGTCTGTTATTGGGGTTCCCTGCCAGTTTGTGCAAGGTATTTCTTTTTTTTTTCCTTCTCCATAGTCTGCTCCAGCAGGGGAGCAGCCCAGGGGAGTTCAGTGGGGAAGTAAAGTAACCCTTGTCAGATAAAAAAAGAGCTGTAAAAGCAATACAGCTTTTATCTGATACTAGTGGGTGAGGGCCCAGTAAAAGAGATGACGATCCAACTCAGAGCCTGCTTCAGTAACTAAAAAGCCTCACGCTGCTGCCTAGTATTTAAAATGGAATTAATTTTCACTTTGGATTGTGGTCAGATTGGAATCAAGTTTAATTCCTTCAATCTATGCTTCCCCTCAAACACCACCAGTCTTTAGAAGCTTTCCTAGGGAAAGCCTGTTCATTTGTCTTAGAGCGCATCATGCTGCTGGACTTTTTCTCAGCGGAGAAGGAAGGCTGGGCTGTAACTGCAGTCTCTCCTAATGAACTCATACTTGTCACACATCCAGGACTAGATTGGCTTGTCTGCCCCTCACACCCACCCAAACTGTAGCTGCGTCCCAGGGAAATGACCTCCACCCTGGGCCCCTCAAGGCCTGGGTGATGCCGAGGTATGCATAGGCTGATGCATCCCTGCCCCGGGACTGCTGGGACCTACAGGGGTTGTGTAGTCAGAGGCATTTTACAAGGATTGGGACATCTAAACCAATTCCCAATCAATTCTTTTTGTCAATACCAACATAAAATCACTGCTGATAAAACTTAGGGACAGAATGATGATAAACAGGTAATGATGATAGCAGGAAAATCAGGGATAATAATGAGAGAGAATTGATGGTTTTTATCCAGCCAGCTGCAAAGCTGTACTTCTGCAAGCATGGGGGCAGCATGTATAGAGTGAGCACAGCATTCTAAAACCTGCATGTCCGAAGGAGTTAAGGGCTGCTGTGAAGTCAAAACCCAGCACGAGCTTCTATTATGGTGCTGTGACAAAAGGGCCACTGCAATTCCTGGGAATAGGAAGCAGAAAGAGGGCAAGTTTAAAGAGAGACAGGAGAGACAAACAAAGGTATGCTCTTTGTGGTTCAGGGACTGCTTTCAAAAGATGTTGGAAAATTAGGCAAGTGACAGAAAAGAACAACAGAAATTATTTAGAGTAAAAGAAAATTACTTAAAGAGATTTTTTAGCTTAAAGGAAAATAAAATGCGAGGGAGAGAAAGAAATATCTGAGAGTGACACTATATAGGTGGAATGTGAGAAAAAATTACCAGGTACTTACATGACTGTATGAAAGCGCAAAAAGACACACCTGGAATATGAGGTGTGCAAATTAATATAGGAAATGAGGATAAGTGCCTCTCTTTGAAGATGTGCTGAAAGAGTTATTAGGCTATATAATATAAGCGTCACTGGCTGAGATCTAATGACTTGTAGCATATGGGCTGTCACAATAGATGTTTTAATGCTCCATTTTGGCCTCTGACTACATTTAAACCCCCCTCTTCTGATGTGAATTTTGGCTTCCCAGCACTCCTTTATCATTTCTTTCTATTCTTGTTCTCAGTCTGTTCTTGGAGGAGTTTCTCTCTCTCTCCCTTTCTCTTTCTCTCCATTTGTGTTTTTATTATACCACTGCAGAAAAAAACCTGGTGGTTTGAAAGGTCCTGAAGGGAGTTAGTCTCCCAGCTTCATCTGAATGCAAAGGGAACTGGGTGCCAAACACAGACCTTGTGAAAGCCCCAACCCAGAGCCCTGAAATTTGGTGTAGCTTTGAAAACCTCGTAAAGAGCAAGCTCGCTGATAGTGGACTGTCTTGAGCTTTATTCCTTCGTCTTAAGCATTTTTTCTGGTGGGGGTTCTTTAAATATACACACTGATGACTAGAAATAAGAAAGTACATGTCTGGCTGTCACACACCAATTTTCTGCAAGGAAAATCACTACAGTTTTTTAACTGGCTCTTTATCTCAAAGTAGCAAGTATCCAGACGGTTGTCTCCAACTGTTGTTATTAAATTCAGCAGGAAATCCATCCTGTCCAAAAGAATTATTAGTTTCCATTGCTTCTGGAACTGTCCGGAGATATTCATTTGTGTGTGTTTGTGTTGCCCAAGTAGCCAACCAGTGAGCAGGGCTGTGGTTTGATCTTGTCCTCGAGCCCTGGGAGTTGGGTGGCAGCTGTAAAACTGAAGTCAGCATCTAAGCCAGGGGGTTATTTATGAAGGCAACTCTTCCCAAAACACCCCAATTCCTCCAGCTAAAAATATGTTTCACATCAGAGGGCGGTATTTGAAATTAGTAGTTTAATATGTCAAAGAGGTGTTCAGATGCCATTAGCAGCAGGTTTTGCCATGAAGAAGTTGGTATTTGTCAGCTATTTCTGCCCAGAGGTGTGTGAGATACCACAGTTTCCCTTTTTACATACAAGAGGAAATAACTGTGGTTGCAATCTGGTCTTTGTCAGAGCTGTAGGTGCTCAACCACAAGGCACTCCCTTATTTATACCATAAGGCCCATCGGGAGTGGGAATCATCTACCAAAGAAAGCACCAAGCAAAAGCAGAATGGGAGAGGATTCTGCCTTGGCCAGCGGCCCAGAGTGGAGTCCCCCTTTGACAGTGTCACCTCAGTGCCAGCAAAGAGGGACCACCCTGGGGACCTGGCCCCTGGTTGTGTGGGGTCCTGGGCTGCAGAGACCCTGGCAGCCACCCTGCAAGTGTGCTGGGGAAGGGCTCACCTGCTACCAGGGATGCTGTGCTTCCAGCCACCCTTGTTGCTGCCTCACTGTGGAGATGACCAGATACAAGGCAGCCATCAGAGGTAAATCCCGGTGCTCTGCCAGTCTGCAGCATAGAGGTTTTCCTCTCCTCCTTTTTGCAGCACAGGAAAGCTTAAACATATACCCTGAGCTCCCTACTGGACCTCTTTCCTTGGCCAGCTGACAGCTGATGGGATGGAGAAACCAGCATGCTCAGCCTTGGCTGGACCTCAGGCTGCAGTGTTACTTCTCAGGTCATGTCAGCCATACTAACATGATGGATGTTACCCTGGCGTAAACCAGACAGCCTGTCAGTGTAGTTGCAGTACTCAACTACCAACCCACTTGTTTTTCAGGAGAAGAGCTCTAACATGTTGAGAAAAGCCCAGATTTATCTTTAAAACTTTAGTTCAGCTTGAAAATCGTTGTTTTTCTGGCAAAGTAAATACAGGAACTTTTTAAAGGGGCTTCTGCATGAGGTCTTCATTTAGCTCGCAGTAACACCACAGCCATGTACAGCCATCTGGCAAAAGTCTTCTGGAGAAATATGACAGACAGTACAGAGATGCTGCCACAGCCTTCAGAAATAACCACACAGCACTGACATAGTTCAGATGTTTGATTTTACAAAAGATCCTTCTGGACATATATAAACAGGCCTCAGTGAACACACACCCCTAAGAGGCTCACTGCCAGTGCTGCAGTGAATAATGGCTGCAGTCGGTGGTGCAGGATGTCCCATGATACCAACGGGCAATGGAAAGGCTGGGAATGCAGATGGCCAGGGAGCACTGCAACCCCCCAACACCAGCACAAGCTGCTGACACAGTCCTGGGGACTTGTGAGAATCACGCTGGGTGCATGACAGTGAATTTTGCCTGAGGCAGTAGGTGAATTCCTGGGCTGGCTTTGGAGGCAGCAGGTAAGAGTTCCTCAGAAATCATCAACATTTGCTGTGTCCTTTCCATCTCATCCTGGGTGCATGACAGCATCCCCAAGGAGCAATCACCAGGCTGGGCTCACCTGAAGTCAGTGAAATCTGTACAACTTCCTTCTCGGCATAGGAATGGTTTGCAGGACTCAAAAATAGAGGCTGTATCTGCCCTTCATCTGGATAAAACTGTTGATAGCCAACAAGTTTGATGTGCTGAGTTTGTAGCTGCATTGAAGCTTGACCATCTCATTAAGTTTTTAGGAACCATTACAAATTCCTGTGTAATTTTAGAAAGGAATTGGGTTGTTATGGTGCAGTCAGCCCCCCATTTACTTTCTAATCACTACATAAATGTATGACAAACCCCAAAGGCTTTGGATTTTATCTGTTGTGCTTTACTGTCACCTTTCCTTATAGCTGGGATGCCTGTGCCCGAGGAGTCAAGGAGCACTTCTCTAAAGACTGACAAAAAAATCTGGTCTGAGATTCTGCAGAGGGTAAAGGCATCTTCCCAAGCACTGCCCAAATGCCCCTGTGGGCGCGAGGCTGCCTGCAGGTTGTGCTTCTCTCTATATTATGCTGTCAGGTTAGTGGGGCCAGCCCTGAACCAAAGCAAATGGTTATTTATTAAGCCGTCAGATCAAGATTTGACAGAAAATAGATACAGAAAAAAAGAGGTACAGAAAATAAAACACAGAACACAAAGGTCTGGATACCAGCAGTCAATTTCTTCTCCTGTTTTCAGGGTATATTTCTGAACTCCAGCAACATTCACACACATTTGGGATTCAGAACTTCTTCATCTTTTGAACTTCTCTTTTCCCTTCTCTCTGCCTCCAAGCAGGCAGTTTGATTACCCAGGAATTTTACACACAACCAGCCAGTTGATGTGGCCAGCACTTAGGTCACTCGTGGCTAGCTGGGAATCCCCAAATTTCTAGTCAGGTTTTTTACCTTCTCTGAATAGTTTTCCTTCATAAAGTTTCCATGGATTTATAGGTTTCATTTATGGAATATTACTTGCAAACTCATGAACTTTGATACATTTGGAAATTCTCATGGAGATATAAAAAAAAGTGGTGTGTTGTCCAGCTGTCTCTGGGGCAGCATGCCCTTACCACCTTCTCTAGTTCTGGGAACTTCACGCCACGTGCACTCTTTATCAGGGTCCCACAAATGAGGCAGGACTTTGGCAATTAGTAGGAAAACTAAAATACAGCCATTCAAAAAGCATTACTAGAACCACACATACAGGATAAAAGCACTTTTCTGATGATGAGTTCAAGATGGATAAAAATCTTTACATGTTGCAGGGTTCCAAACAAAGAAGAATTTGAAGAGTCGACCCTTAACATTTCCTATCTTTCAAGTGCTGTGTTTTACTATCTAATGGCTTACTGCTGTCAACTCTTGATTATCTGGTGTAGTAAAAGATTGGGATGACCAAGACAAAGTAAAAACAAAGATAATACAAAGCATATGGTAATTAAATGGTAGGAAAATAAGAGCAGTGTGGAAGACTGAGTAGCACAGACCTGGGCAAGGGTTGATGTGGAGGACCATGTGATGGAAAAGGGGTGCTGCTGATCCAAGCCCTTTCTTAACTCTCTCTAGGCTCCCTGTGTTCACAGTATGCCCAATTTTATTAATCTGCCCATGAGTGGTTGAGGACTATTTTATTTATTTTTCCTACATGGCCACATCACTCCAATAAAGCATTTTACCCTCTGTGTGTTACTGGTGAATGTTCAAAGCAAGATCAGCACAGGGGAATAGTGAGCAGTTCACACTGTCAGCCACCCCTGCAGGTCCCTGCCAACCCTGCTAGAAGGAGTTGGCCATTCTAGCCAGTGATGCCCTCCCAGCCCTGGTCCTGGGTAGGCAGGGCAGGCTGGCTTTCCACAGTAAACCGGCTGCAAATGGCGTTCAATACAGGTGTATGCGGGGAAGTGATTCAGGAATCATTCTCAGATGTTGTAAAATGTCTCCAGCTCCCAGCCAAGCTGCTGGGGGCTTTCAAAACAGCTTACCACTAGCTGGAAAATGTTTATAGAGGAAACCAAAAGGCCAGAATATTCATTCATGTTTGACTGCTCAGTGTGAGACTGAATCCCTTCGTTGGGCTCGGGCTAATTGGGCAGGTAGGCTGCAAGGAAGATGTGCAAAGCCTTACCAGGCAGCTCATTCAGGAGTGCTTATGACTTTCACAGAACTACTTTCTGACCGGCTTTTTTCCAAAGTAACCATTCTTGCTCTCTCCCTCTGGCACTGTGACCCTGGAACAAGCGTATCACAATTTTGGCATGTGTGGGACATGCTACCACAGTACAGCAATATTATGTGGCAAGCACAACATATGTTTTGGAAGAGAGTTCAGTTTATTTTAGCTGCTCCAAATTTACTTGACCTGTTTAATCCAGCTTTCACAGTACATCATTTCAATGACTGGGACTGCTTTTAGGTCATGCCCCACAGAATATGTGCAGCCAGTTGGCCTTTAATCTGTATGTTTAATTGTCTAAAATGATTTCCATGTGATTAATATAAACCCCCAACATCCATGATAGGCCAGGCCACTCCATCATCCACGTTATGTTTGGCAGGTGCTGGGTCTGTCCCACTGAGAAAGGAATAGTGTGAACACGGCATGCTGGGGAGTCCAGACAGCTTCCTAGCTGGGTGTTATCTGATTGCTCCCTATCTAGGCTGGGTGTGAGTTAATATTGACTCAGGACACCAGTGAGGGGCAAAGCTTGTGGCACGGACAGCCCCATCCTGCTCTGGATGCTGAGCCATGGCATTGTGTGGCTCTTTGCTGCTCTGCATATGGAAAGAGTGACTGGGGCTAGTTCTGGTGTGGGAGCTGCTGCCACCCCCAGTGATACTCAGACATGCATCTCCTTTTGGGACCTGCCCCTCCGAACCCCAAGAGCTGCTGTGGTCCTGAGGCCAAGGCAAAGGTGCAGGGCCAGGTGAGTCTCATGGCACACAAGAGGCTGGCACAACTGGGACAGCTGGCAATGCCCTGCTCATGGATCACACCTGAAGCACCACAGGGGTCATCAAGGGATGAACAGCCACAATGGCTACACCCACACCCTCACCCTCACCCTCACGCTGCTGCCTGAAGCACCTGTGCGACAGCTGTAGATGTGTATTCTCTCTTGCAGGGACTTTAGTCAGGTACCCTGAATGGGGTCCATGCCCCATACAAAATGAGGTGATTGCTGTGGCATCATTTCTCTACAAGGGAGAGAAATGTCTCTGTCCCCTCTTCTACCCTCTGTTTTTTCCTGTCAACAGCAACAAGCCTCACCCCTGCCTGGCAGCCACTCCTTCATCAGCCAACTGAATCATCCTGGAGACAGGAGGCTTTTTTGGGTGCTAAAACTTTACAAGGCAAAGACTTATAGAATACACCCATATGCCCTGCCTGGAAACTGGCTCCCACCTCTGCAGAAAAAGCCAGACAGTCTCAATTAGGCATTCGTGGAAAGTGGGGACAAGCTGGGGCTGGAGCCAGAAGCTGTAAAAGTTTCCACGTTTGCCAGCACCAATCCTGCAGACCCGTCTGTTCATTCCATCTGAGCCTCCTTCTCACTAGGCAACAAAATGTGCTAAAAGGAGAAATCAGGAAGATCATTTTATATCCAGCATTCTCTGGTTGGGATGATTTTTGCTGTGCTGCAAAACCGTTGCACTGTGTCACTTGCCTTCCCTAATGCTGAGGGGAGCAAAGCGCTCCCCCAGCAGTGTGTGGTCTGTCCTGAGGAACTGTGCAGTGGCTCCACCGAAACAAACAAAGAGGCTCCAACCAGGCTGTCCATGGGGTAGGAAAATCAGATTCATCCCTGATGGGAAATCCTCCTGGGGCTCTTGCACTGAGGATTGACAGAAGGAGCTTTGGGAAGAAGAAAAGGCCAGGACTATTTGGCTGTAACCCAGCTGCAATTGGCCACACCTGGAGACTAATGGAGCAAGCAAGGACTCCACTCACACCCCTTAGAATGCAGTGCTGTCTGCCTCATCTGACATTTTTTTGGTTCTCTGCTAAGCTAGTGACTGGGACTGTGTGAGAAAGACCAGAAACCACAATTGTGACTGGAATACAGAGACCTTGATTAGCTTCCTGTGAGGGCAGGGAGATTGTTGTGGTCACTTACCTGCATCCTTCTGCAGAACAAATAAGTTTCTTAAGAGTACACCTGGCAGTGGAGAGCACCAGGGTGTTTGCCTGTGTCACAGGTGGTGTGGGGCAAGGACTGGGGGAATGTATGTGGCAACACAATTAAGGATGTTTGGAGGGGACAGCATGTTATTGTAATTCCAAACATGCTTTTGAAAAACCAGGGGTGGTGCAAAGCATGTAATACAACTTCAGACTTGAAATGAGCAACAACTGTAAAATACAGGCAATGGGGAGGAGCTGGGAGACGCAAGAAAAAGTGGGGAGGTAGGAGACATAGAGGGACTTGAAATTTACAGTTCCAGTTATTTCAGGCTCAGTCACAAACTAAATCTATAGGTGAAGGAGCTTCTGATGAAGTTCACCAACTTTATAACCTAAACATACATGTCTCATCCCAGTCACTGAACAGATTTTAACCAGCTGGACTTTTTAGGAAATTAGTTTTGGGGACTTTGTGTGTTTGTTTGCGTGCTTGTTCTTGGTAACAGAACATAGCCTTGGAGTGAATTAGTAGCAGATTTCTTTATCTATTTTCTTCTTTTTTTCTTAGGTATCCTTGAAAGGGGTTGATTACATGCTGGAGACTAGTCAGTACCTACACTAAGAAAAAAGCACTGTTTTTAACCCTTAAGAAAGCCAGAATATGTGCCAGTGGTGAAAGTAAAATTTATATGCCCATCATTACCTGCTGTATTGTCTATTTTTACAAAAAGAACCCAAATGACAAATTTCCCCTACTTTTCATATTTAGAAAGCTGTTTGAAATCAGCTAGCTTTGCTGGTAAGGTGTTGAAGGAAAGATCATGTTTATGAAGTGTATTAAATGCTCATTTAAAAAAAATTTTAAGATTCACTTCACACATACAGTCCTTGAGAGAGCAAATCACACATACCTCAGGCTGAACTTCACCTTTGTTGGGACTGTAAAGCCTTATTTGAGACCCTATTGCTTCTCCTGTTGTGGTAAATTCTTGCAAAGAGGTGGACAGGGAAGGAAATCAGGGGAGAAAAGGTCACTTTCTTCTCTTGGCTACATTTATTTCACAAAAGCCTCCTGAAAATATCTTCTTTGGTCTGAATATTTCTGTATGCCTCAGACTGACATTTTCTCCACTCATAGAGAGATGGGCAGAGATATTTATGGCAGAAGAGATAAAGTGTTTCTCAATCTAGACATGCACATCTCATGCCTTCCCTGCAGCTCCTTGTAGTAAAAGGCATGACTTAAAATCAATAAAGAGGGAAACATAGGTGCAGGCTAATCAACCTCCATGCTATTTCAGGGCGTCCTTGGCTGTGGCTCAGTGCTGGCCAGAAGGGCTTAGCACAGCCTGGCTGGAACCGCCATGGGAGCCCAGCAGAGCTTGGCTGTCTCCCATCGTGGCACTGTACGTGGCTTAGCCAGAGCCTATAACCTCATTGTTATGAGCTCCATTTACTGGACCTTTTGGATGCTCAGAGGTGCTTAAACACCTCTTAGAATTTTTCCTTGACTCAGTAAATTCCTTTGTGACCCCAGAAAACCATATGGTGAGGCTAACCGAGGGCTAAACCCTGTCCTGCCACTTGGAGAGCAAGAATGGTGGTGTGGCCCAGCAAACAGGAGTGCAGCGTATAGATGCATTTAAAATAACTTCAAACACAGCTGATTAGGAACAGTCTTTTAAACAAAAGTATACGCAAGGAATTTAAAAAAAAATTAAGCCCAAACTAGAAAAAAATTGCTACAGTAGTGCAATATTCTGTTGGAGACTGCAAATTATGGTGTTGTTTCAATTAGTTTCCTGCCAATTAGCCCAACCAAGCATGAGCGTGGGTGAGTCACTAGCTCTTCTTCCAGAGCATGAATGCTGAGGAACTAAAGGGTGTTTCCCTGGGCATGTCTGTTTGAATCTTCCCCAGCAGCTGCCAGGTGCCTGGTGGGTGCCCTGTATTTCCTTACATACAGGGCTGAAGTATGTTTACATTCACATATTGCAGCTCCTAATGTCACACAAAAAATAATCCTTGGGCCAGAATAACAATCAGACTGGCAACTACTCAGATATCTTCTTTCCTACAGCAGTTTATTGAGGGAAAAGATACAAACCACAGGCAGTCAACCTTCTGTTGGAGTCATCTCTTGCTTCTGGTGGCTTCTGTGCTTTGGGACTTCCTGAGCAGGGTCACAGCTTGGTGGTTAATAACTCTTGCAGAGTTTAACCATTTTTTTTAATGTGGTTTTGTAGTTGGTTTTGATCTCATTTATTCTTTTGACAGCTAGAATATTGCATGACTATGCATTTCAGTCTGCTGTGTGAAATTTTTGTATTAATTATATTACCTCAGATGTTTGTATCCAAAATTCCCTTCTTCTAGGAGAGCATTGTAGGAGCAATTAATATTTCTTCTCTTATTTGTGTTATTTATTATATTATGGGATAGTAACACATCTGCCCTTAGTGATTTATTTTCCAGAAAATGGAGGCTCAGTGTATAGTCTCCTTTCACAGGAAAATAATTTCTTTCATTTCATCATTCCTGGATTTTTTAATTTCTGTTTTGTCCTTTTAAAGTGATAAGGTTTCGTAAGGTGATAATGATGTTTCTCTTTAGTTTCTTGTCTCTACTTCCAAATCCTCTGTTTGTCTCTTTTTTTAAATTATTATGACATCGAGTTGAACGATCCAAAATAACACAATGCACTTGTTTCTGACTATTACTAGCTAATTTAAAATCTGTTATTCAATATGTACCATTTGGGGTGTCTTTCCCTGAGCACCAGGAATTCTGTCAGCTGCTACTTGTGTTTGGTTTTGGTTTTGCTACTCTGAATCAGTGCGTTACTGTTCACCTCCAACTTAATAAATCTGGTTTCATTTCTTCAGATCCTGGAACATATTGGTGTGAGTGGTTGTCTTTATTTAACTCAGACACTTTTACTTCAGTTTAATTAAAGAAATGCAAAAACTTGCAGTAGCCAAGTATCCAAAGAAGTAACCACACCTTGGTAGCTGGGCAAGGTGTTAGTTGTAATGTCTAATTGCTTTGTATTCAAAAATTGTCCAACACGTTCAGAAACCTCAGCAGGGTATGTTGGAAAGCAGTTTTAATTGGTTGATTTCAACACGTGCTATTCAAGCTTCTGTTTAGTGAAGTTCACTTATGTATATCCCTTAGTGAAATTTCTGCAGTTGCTGAACATTTGACTGTGTTGATCTTTCAATTATTGTGAACATTAAAATGAGAGTTATTTGTCTTTCCTAGATGTGAACTATCCTGCACCTCCCAGCAGCCTGTGAAGATTCCTGTTGGTGGCACAGATGTCTGTGGTCTTTTTTCCTGTAGCACTGTTGGAGAGGGCTCTTGGGATTGTGCTGCAGCAGGCACAGCCAGGCAGAAAGCCCCTGCACCTGTGGAGGAGCTGGTGCCCACTCCCATTCCCCTCCATCCTCGTCCCACCCCCCACACAGCTGGCCAGCACAGATGGAGCCCTCAGCAATCAGGGCCAGTAGCCAATTCCTGTGAGGCAGAGAAAAAGGAGGCCCTTTCCAGGGGCTGTGGGTTTCAACTCTCTGAATTTTGACCTGAGGGTATTCACCAAAGGTATTTTTTTTCCTGTGCTAGTGCTATTTGTCTGTTCATCATTGTTTTATTCGCAAGCAAGGAATTTTGAGGTCTTGCTTTGTATTACTTCTGCAGTGTTTCCCTGCATTATTCCTTCAAGTTTTGCTGGGTGAAATCAAGTGGAGCATAAGTATGTCTGGCTCCTTGGAAATCCTTTGGGTTGTAGCTTCTTATGTTACAAAACTGAAAGGAAATTTCATGGAAAGTTGGCTAGTGTTAAATTTCCCGTATCTGCTGCTTTGATGTGTTCAGAAGTTGTGTAAGAGAAAGCTTTCTTATGGTGTTCTGGCATTCTCTTTTCTGGTCTCAGCTGGTGAACAGGAGACTAGAGTAGTGATTAAAGGAAAATCTTTGTTTTACACCATACTCCCCTGAAAACATACATAAAGTTTTTGGCTATGATTTGCTTTCTCTGCAGGCATGGCATTTGGTTGGGTTAGCAGGGCACGCAAGGTCCTTTTCAACCCCTTACTAAAAACACAGAGAAAAAGGTAAAGGTGCTTGTATTTTTATTTAGCTATGTTGATGGCATAGAAACAAGGCCTTCAAAGAATGGCCAGGGTTACTGTGGCTCCTGGTCTCCTCATCAGCCAGAGAGCCGTGTGCCTGGGCAGTGCTTTAGCCAGGGCTGGCTCACGGTGCTCTGTTCTCTCACACAGCAGCACTGGCTGTCTCTGCCACCCTGGGTTGCACGTCAGGGATGCTCTAACACCTCACAACTGCGACTGCCTCCACTTCAGTTTTGGTCCTTTGGATAAAGACCCCATAAAAGCTGAATGAGGTAAGTGTTTTCTCAGCATGTTCAGTTACTAAAATGTCTTATAAAGTTTGTAAAAGTATTGTGATAGGTATTAAACTGTTGTTTGAATGAGGTTTTGCAGTTTGGGTATCATGACCAGTTTTCTGGGTTTGGTTATCTGAAATGTGTTTGAGATACAGATGGTGTGGAAGAGCAATTGCATTACTTCCAGTATAACAAAAGTGCTTGATGAGTGGAAGTGGGTACCAATGCTGGTTGTCCCCACCCAGGAGTTGACAAATTATCTGTTTCTCTAAGTCCAAAAGGTGAACACTAGAGAAAAAAAAGTTGAATGTTGCATTCTATTTCTTCAGGATCACAAACTACATACTTATCAGGAGTAGGGGTTTTATATGTTTCACTTAAAAGCTTTCTTGAGTTCTTAGTGGAAAGACCTAACTATCAGCATTCAACCCTTGGTGTTCTAGGTTCCTTTTTCCTTGCCAATGTCTCTTGTGTACAGACCTTTCCAGAGGGGTACGGAGACAGGAGCAGCCTTTGTAACATTTGACTGTTATATGGCAGTGAATATTCCATGTCTGAGGGCCCTGAGTGAATAAACACAAGTGTTACATGCAGACTGTTTCCTCCTCCTAGCTGGGATTTAAGGTCTACTCCTGCTGTACAGTGGGAGGATCCAAGAAGGGGCTTTTGGTATGATGTGCCTAACTTGAGATGTAGCAGCCTTGTTGTGCTGTTTAAAGGGTTTCATTTAAGAGTAATGAAGCAGCTTTTTATTTCAAAGTATCAGTGTTATATAAAATCCCTTTTATGAAATCCCTAATATTTTTCCTATAGTGGGAATAATTTGGCCCTTCCATTACAAGCGGGTTGTTGCATTGTCTCTTGACCTCATTCATACAGAGCAGGAAGGCGAAGTGCTTGGCAAGGAAAAATGAGGGAAGACTAGTTTGATTGTTTTTGTTGATGTCATATTGTTTGTGTTAATCTACCTTTGTTTTAAATATGAAGAAATTATTTCGTTGAGGAATCACAGAAAATGTGGTAATAGGGAGTTAGGACTTTGAAGTTGTTCTACTCAGCATGTTTTCTTGTCTCAGTTGAGTCCTAAATCTGAGGTGCTTGTGGTTTTTTGGGAAGCCCCAAGTCTTCTGCAAAAAGAAAGATGTATTTCAGTTCTGAGCTTGGCTTTGTGGCTTGTGTTTGCTACGGGAGCAGTGCTTTAGCTAAATTTAAAGTGAAGAGCAGTATGTTTACTTTTTCAAAGAAAAATGAACCAAGATCTGAATATGTGCTTTCCCTTTCCATGGGGCTCAGCTGGGGATGTTTTTCATCATTTGATGAAATAGTCACTGTTTTCAAGGCTTCAGAACTGTGTGATTCGTTGTCAGCCTCTTCTTTCACCATTGCATGCCAATGCACAAACATGAGGACATGTTTTTGCTTTATCTCGTGTTGCCTGAATGAGGACTCAAATATTTCCAGAAATCAGGCTTACTATGTGATACAATGTGGTAAAGATCTCCAAGTGGCAAATATGCTCTGTGTTTGTAGGGATGATCAGGCACAGAAAAATTGTGTGCTAGTATGTCTAATAAAAATTTTCTGCTTGTTTTTCTAAATGAAGATCTCTTGTGTTAGAGGCAGGACACATAAAATCCGAAGTTAACTTCTTGACGCCCTTATTTTAACTTCCAATCAATACAGTATTGTCAGTATCAGCAGATAAATTACTTGCCACTGAACTTTGACTGGGAATGTGAGAAGAGCATTACTAATAAACAAGCATTTCGTGGGTCTAGTTCTTGCTAACTTCTTGTGTTTGCAAAGAACAATGAATGTTATTTTTCATTTCTGGCACCTAAGCTTTCCTATCCAACCAAAGGCTACAAGTGTACTTTGATTATAGAAGGTTTTCCTTGAGAAGGAATGTTAGACAACATCAAGCTGTTAAAAACTTGGAGCTGACACCATTAACCCAAGGTGTCCCACCAGCAGGGAAGAGCTGTCACCCTGGATGTGACCAGGCTGGTTGCAGCATAGGGACTCACTGCAGCAGAGAAACTCTTCTTCTCCTGGTCTGGGTCACGGCTGTGGTAGGGCAGCTTTGCTCCACAAGCACCAGACTGTGGCTGGCCAGGCCATAACCAGGAACACACTGCAGCTGGCAGTAAATTGTCAAAGGAAGGACCATTCAAGAAAACCATGCCACACTCTAGTTGGGTTTTTTGCAATACTTTAATACAGCATTAAAATGCTAGAATACTAGAGGAAAGCTGTGTACTATCCAGCAAATAAGGCACATGTCGGAATGCCATTTTATGGACAATCCACAACAGAGGTTTTACAGTCTCTTTAGCAACACAGTGACCAGATGAGCAAGCTGTCATCTTGATTGCTGAAACAGAACTGGTACCTCTGAGGCCTTTGCCCATAGGTTTTGTTTGTTTTAGCTGTACAAGTTTATTAAAAGTTACAGAAAAAGAAATTATACAAATTGCCAACTGAATCTGACAAGGTCAGTGGGTACAGCTAAACAAATGTAATAATCATTAGGTTAATTTTTTTAAAGCTGAAGAAATTCATAAGATAATGTTAGTTTTAGCATAATTACACAATGCAGTGAGTGCTGTACTAAATAACCTTTTAAAGGAAACAAGAATCCAGTATAGGTTTGGGCAGATGTCCCATTTTAGCATGGTAAAATATCAAACTAAAACTCAATCCTTCATAATATAATCAAACTACATGAAATGTAAAGTGTAAAATGCTTCAAATACGTGCACATGCATATTCTATATTGCTATGAGTTCTAATTAAAATAAACATAATCCCCTACAATAATCTACTTCAATCCTTTTCTCTTACATCCTTTGATTGATATTATTGCTGTAGATGCTACTGCATAGCTGAGCTCACAGTCTGCAAAGAGTTGTGAAAGTGAAGTTAAACACCGTCCTGACCAACTTTCTTCCCCTCTAGTTATGGGGAAGGAAAGAACCACCATTTGAAACCCACCACATGTGCTTCAGAGTTTCTGAAAGCCAAGTCTCCACGGTGCTTTCAACATCTTTTGTGTCTCTCACAAGGCCATAAAGTGACAGTATACTGTTATTTGCTCCTCACTTGCTACATGTCTAGTGATAGCTTTTCTAGCACTCCTTCCCCAAATACACATAAATAAACCGTATAAGCATTTTCATATAAGTCTAAGCACTTGAATAATATACTGGTTACTTAATACTGATATTTTCATCCAAGGATAACAAAAACAATATGGCTTAAAGAATTGCAAGGTTTTTTTGTCAGAATTATGTACCAACTTTCATATAATATTTTATGTAGACAATATTTCCTTCTTAATGTAGTTCTGTTGCATACTTTATACAGACAAAAGCATTGTAAAAAAAAAAAAAGTAAATTATTTCCATAAATATTTTCTTGAGGATACATCCTTAGTTCTGCAAAATACTGCAAAATACTTAAGAAAACTCTTACCTCTGTTAGTATCCTAGTTGAGAGGAAGGCCCTTCTGAAAGCTTCCCAATTGTAAAAACTTTGCCCAAAAAACAAACAATACTTTTTTAAAAAGGCCCTCAAATATATACAAAAAAGTTACTGCAAAGAGTTTCCAGATAACAATTCAGTATTATAAGAAATATTTGTAACCATTCAAAAATTTTAACATCTAAAAAGGTTTCCAAAATACACACATAGTATTAAAAAAAAATTGAAAGAAACTCTATGTCAAGTATAACTCAAGATAAATACACATCTGCAAGTAAAACTGTAAAATACTTCATACAGGGGTAAACATTTATATCAATCATCTATAGCTAGTAACTGCACACGATTGTCCCTTTGAAATTCATCCTAGAAACACAATCCATCATCCCTGTATCTAAGATCTCAAACAGCCCTCTGAGCACTTGAGCGATATAGCAAACTGAATGGACAGCACTGGTTTTGCAGATAAGAAAGAGATATGGGTTGAAGCCCAGCTGGGAGTGGAGTGATATCTGAAAGAATGATTTTTCTATGGGGATAGTTCCATCACATTTTAAAATATTTTGGCAAAGGCAAGAGGAAAAAATATGTCCATCTACTTAACTTGAAAAACACGTGTTGATGATTTATTGCTTACTGTTCAGTGGACAACTCTTAGGATCCAGAAGAGGGGAAAAAAAATCTTCTATGTAACTGCAGGACAAAGAGCACTAATCTATGAAGTCTGACATTTCCAAAAGCTCTAAACTTTTAAGTAGGAGTCTTTTTTTAAAAAAAATTCTAGAGTGTCACAGGTATACAATCCATGTATAATCTAAATTTAATGTTATACAAAAAGGTAAAATGTAGATAATACTTCTAGGTATAAGGCTTCTCTCAGACATATGTAACTTCACATTTTTTGTTTAAAAACTAAGTCCCATATAATGGGGAACTTCAAAATACACCTATTTTCAGAAATAATATATACTCTTGTGTATTTATCTGAAATTAAATAGCAACTTTGAGACAAAAAGGCCTCCAACTTTGCTTGTGTGGCATCATTTTACATCTGTGGTAGCAGCAGTAGAAACTGGCTAAAATGGGGCCATCCTATAAACTACTAGGATTTTTCTTCATCACCTTTAAATGAAGCATTTGTAATAACTTCATTGTAGCCTCATTAAGTTAAAGCAGCTAAAAACCTACAACACACTTTTCAAATTACTCAAACATTTTTCCAGAGCAGTGCCAATGCCAAATTTGATATGAAATGCTATGACCAACTCATGAAACAAATTGTGGGGTGTTTTTCTGTTCAGTTGCTTTTTGTTGTTGTTTTTTAAGAAATAAATGAAAGTTTAAAAAATCTCAAAAAAGGTGAAAATTAAAAAAAAAAAGTGTATGCTGTTAACAGCAAGCATCTGAGGTTGAAAATGCAGTTTGCCAAATAAATGCACAGAGCCAAACTGCTCTCAGGTACGCCCTAAAGAATACTCAGTTTAGGGAGGCCTGTATTGATTTAAAACTTTTTTTTGACGCTTGCTTCACTTCTGCCAATACTGTCTAGTAATGCCTTCAAGGATTGCTAGCTGATGCTCTAAATGCAGAGCTAGTTAGAGAACATCAGAAAGCAGTCACAAAAATTTAAAACATAAATCAATTCCTCATTTTTCCAGGCAAATACCTGCACATTTATGAGTTTTTTTCTGATTTAGAAAGAGTTGGTTACATCTGTAGGTGAATTACCTTTGTGTGGGGAGAAAGTGAATAGAAGAAATCTACATTTTGTAATCAATCTTTCTTTTTTTCCTTTGAAATAAAAATTCAGAAATGTCCCTTCTGTCCCAATAACTAAAAGCCAGTGGTCATAAGCTGTTATATATTACTTATATGGATGTGTTTTCCCAGTAACTCCAACTGCACAGACTCGAGTGTGGAGCAAACGCCTCGGGCCCAACGCTCCGATCCTGTGAGCAAAGTCACGCAGGGAGGGACAGAGGAATGCTCCCCGTGCCCGAGCTTGGTGCTCCTGCCTTCCCCAGGCCCCACCTGGGGTAATTTTCACCTTTAGGGAGGCAGGTTTCAGCCCTGTGCAGGGAGGAGGTGCCCAGGGCCCGATGCCATCCGCATCCCGCACTGGCCTGACTCTGCGGCCTCTGGCTTAGGCAGCACAAACTACGGCAGTGGCGCTTCTTGCTTTTCCACACTTTGTGTTCTTTATCTGCTTTTCCCCGGCCTCAGTGCAGGGGGAAATCTGCTCTCCTCTTTATTAGAAATATGCTAAGTATTACTTAAATACTTTATATGTCTTCTGCCTAGGAACACATCAATAATATAAATACTGAACTCTCATAAGTATGCTCTTAAGAATTATTATGCTACACCTACAGACATTAATTGTGTTAAAGTAGATCACGTGTATTTTTAGTACAATCTAAAAACCCATACGCTAAAGGCATTGCCTTGCAGTGTTGAATCTGGAAAAAGAATTCTTAATAGGGCACTGACATGAAAATACCATGCTTATAATGGTATCTTTTAATCAGCTTTTTGTCAGAACCTGGTGATGTGTGATATAGTGATACAGCTATATCAAGAGTTGTGCTATTTTAATGATTTAGTGGTTATCATAACCTGGAGATTATTTCAATACAGATCAAAATGTCTGATAGCAATATCTTACTTTCAGGGAGAAAAGAATGTTTTCCCTTATCTTCATCTAAGGGGGTTTCTCTACATGTTCTTTAGCTAGATGTGAATCATCTAGGTGATTCTTTTGTTCATGTACTATTAAGTGCTCAAGAGGAAAAAACAGATCTGGTTTAGAATGCTGCTCTTTCAAAATCACTCATGCTTGAAACAAACTATTGAAATTAATCCTATAGGTCAATCTTAGAAAATCCACCCCTAGATTTGCTTGTGTATTTTCTTATTTGTATAGACAGATTAGTATCTTTGTGGAGAGAATTTGTCTCTAAGATAATTTGTGAATCTGTGCAAAAGAATGTGTTTGCATTTGAAAAGGCTAAAACTGCATATCTTCACTGAGGCAACTGAACTGTTTATTAGTGTTACTTTCAATAATATTATTTTCAGCTATTTTAGTTGGAGTTGCCAACTGGGCAAAAGTAGTTTCCAAGTGATTAATTTAGTTAATTCTATTTTAGCATTACATAGTACTTTTCATCCAGTGATGCCAAAACACTTAAGAGATATTAAGTAAACCTCACAACTCTCCTGTGAGGTAGGTATACTAAAGTATTATTACCCCCATTTTGCAGTTGGGGAAACTGAGGTCCAGAAATCTTGTGCCTTGCCCAAAATCAGGGAGCTAATGGAAGAGCTGTGGTCAGAAGCCAAGAGTCAGGAGGCTTATCCGTTGCTCCGACCAGCAGGCCGGGTCACTTGGACTGCCCATAAATTCTGGAATTTACAAGATACGTACATGCCACTCCCACCAAACAAGCAGATGCAATTTTGCCCTGCTTATAGCAGAGCAGGGAAATGGCAAGAGTTTCACCCTGGAGCAAACTTCTCAGGAGTTTCACATTCCCTAGATGAATGCTCATGGTAAGTTTTCTACTTGCTTTATAAGAGCTTGTCTTGACATACTGGTAACATCCTGCTATCACTTGGCATAAACCCCCGCTGTCTTTGCATTATGGAACTAGTCCTCAGAACAAATTTAGTTCACATCAAGTTATTTAGGATTTAAAGTATTTTAAGTATCATTCCCATAAATCAATTTCCCCTAAAGGAAACTTCATAAAAATATAAATTGTTGATGTAAAAAAACCCCCAACCTCAAACATTATTCCTCTAATTCCCATAGTGAATGCTACAAATGAATTGCTTCTTGTGTCCTTTTGCCAATGTACTCTTATGTAGACATACAAACAGGATACTGTCTCGAGGTACTTTCAGTTCATATTTGCCAGTCCCTGATGAGATGTTCTTTGCAGCAGGATGCCCCTGTGCAAAGTTTTACCTGAAATGGGACAATGAAATATAACTCCTACATTTCTCCCCAGGTATGTAGGTGCTTCAGGAAGACATAAAGAAGGAGGGTTATATAGTGTTCTCCCTGCCCCAAAACACCCCTATGGCTAAAAAGTTTCATATTATAACAAATTTCTATAGTAGAAAACAGGACATAAAAATATTTCCAGAAAGTGGCTTTAAAACTACTATAAATAGTAAATTTGGCTAATCTTTCAGTTAAGAGTTTGGGGTCAGTTTTAAGTGTTCTTATCCCCTTATTCATAGTAAATTTAGTGTGCTTGTGGCCTAATGAACACGCCATGCATGTACAGGCGCCATGTCAGTGGGATTATATGACAAGAGAAGGATCTGTTAGTTGCGTAAGCAAGCCAATTTAGTCTCCTCCAAAAACGCCTGGAATCCTTTCTGATGATCTGGGTCCCATTATGGCATTCCCTTTCTACCCAATCCACACCCTCAAACAATGACTCACTTTTTTTGCCATGTCCTGCAAAAATTATTTTGCCTAAGCCCTGTCCAAGAGATGGTAACAAATAGAAAAAGTCCAAGAAATCAGCAGCACAAAACTCTTTAAGACTTTCTAAAACTGGGAAAGCATTAATTCTCCTTTTATGCTGTGGCTTGTTTTCATCTTCCTTTGTCTTGTCATACCATAAGAACAGTGTTTGTGTTGTGGGTGAGTGCTTGCAATTAATGGCCCCACAGTTACTGAACCTCTGCAAAAGCCATACATGTAACAAATATTCCTTGTGAATATTATTCCTTGCCCTTTGAATAGTACTTCATTTCACCTGGCTGTGATATAGGGTCTGTGTAAACAATCAACAGAACCTGTAACTGTAGTTCTGTTGTGAACACCATCAGTAACACTTTGTGTGTGTACATATATAAATTTATATATATATGTATACAAATCATAGTCCTGTAAATACCTATTGCATGCATGCACATGCACAGGAGAAATGTTACATTCTATTAATGGTAAGGCATATTATTAGATAGGCAATATTGGCAATTATTTTAGCTTTTATCTTGATCTGTTGTGCTGCTGTTGATCGCATGCTGCCAGAGAATCTTTAAGGATGATGGGGATGGGAAGAGGCCACTTTGAAGGTTTATTGCACACGGCGGCAGTAGTAGCCCAAAACTTTGCACTTCTCACACAGATGCTGAGGATGTTCTTTGCTCTGATCTGAAACATCCAGGCCATCCGGCTTTTCCAGGGGTCTCTGCAGTGGAGGGAAGGAAATCAGATTAGATCCAAGGTTTTGTCCTTGGTACTCTTTATTAAGCATGTGAAGTCTACTTTTATGCCCTAACTGAAGCTTTCTGCTGGTAGTTAAAAAAGTACTGTATTTCTTTCCTGAAGGTATGGAGTGCTTTTTTCAGCCCTTCAACTCTGCATTGGTTCAGAGTGGCCTCACAATTTAATGTCACTCTTCATAAAGGTAGTGTTAACTTTGTTGTAGACAAATTACAAAAATACTGAATAGAGTACTTCATTTATAAAAGCAGTAACAAAAGACTTCATTTGCTTAGCTCCAGTAACAGTAAGATGTCCCAAAGGCATTAACACCTCAAGCATGGGAATCCCATTACTCAGCAATGCAGAGCAGGGATTATCAATGTTAGGATTAGCTGCTACATGAAGAAAACTGTCTTAACTATGCAGAGATACTACATAGCTAAATTGTGTTTTCCCAATATGCAGTCCCATATTTTTGAGGCTGAAAGTTTTGAAGCAGAGCAGCTACAAAGCCATTAATAAAAGTAAAAAAAAAAAAAATAAAAATTCCAAGCTACTACAAAACCAAAACAAAATCCAACCTCATGACACAATCCTTTGCCCTGAATATGAGAAATAAATTATGTATTTTTAATAATATTCATGAAATCACAGAGTTGGAGGAAATGAAGCTGGTTTGTTGTTAGTAGGTATTTGTGCTTTCATTTTCCATGGCATGTAAAAGGCTTCACAGTAATTCTGAAAATAAAATACCCATGTTAAATATTGTGACAAAGTTAAATGTTTGGGAAGTCTAATAGGTAGGGAAGTGATAGAGATGTGAGGTAGAACTTAATAACATGCACCATTTGCTTGTTAAAAAACCCCAAGTTCACTAATCCATAATTGATCTGTTTTCATGAAATGTATCTGGAAGACTGTTTCATTGCACAGTGCCATGAGGCAGCAGTTCTTACATGGGACTGTGGTAGACACAGCATGTGGCGTGAAATCTGAAAACTAGCCATAAGCTTCTCACTGTTTTTACAGGGATATTAGACTCTTGCTTATATCTTCAAAATGTGATTCTTGGAGCAGTGGGTAGGTAAATATAAATTACACCATCTTGGCCATTTATCTCTTAACACCTTTCTTAATCTTAAAGACTTTTCTTTATCTGTAAAGTCTTAAAGTACACCTGATCATTTAAGATTTCATTTATAAGTTCTTCATCAAGTCACCTACCTGAGACTCTGTGGATAGGAATGGAGATATTTAAAGCTTTTTTTTTGGCTATGTAATACTGCAAGAACTGCTCATAAAACAGGGAGTAGAAGAGTTTCTCAGCTCTCTGAATAGCTAAAATGACACAAAATATATTCTATCATTCTGAACAAGGGATGTCTGTAAGTTCCTGCCTGATTGTACTGGATTATAAGTGCAACATTCTTATGTTGCACAGCCAGTCAAAACAATATATAGGAGTGATTCAGTAGTGATTGTCAATGGTTTGTTTCTGATTCAGTGTTTTGAACCATGATGTTGTCCTGCACCACGTATCTCTTTGAGTCTAAAATCATTTCCATTTCAGCTGCAATTGGATTTCCTGTGCCAGATGAGGAAGGTAGATGTACTCTTCATCTCCTAATGCCCTGCAACTGCACTGAGCTTTTCATGATTTGTTTGATGTCACTATGCTGAGATCTGAGATCAGAACAAGCAATTCTGTTTGCAGGCTTGCAGTCCAAGCACTGGTGCAGGTGCAGCTTCTGCCACAAGACAGGCAAGTTGAATAAGTGTTTGGTCACAAAAACTGCCTTTCAGCCTCCATTACCACTTATTCCACCAGCATGTGCCCACAAATATTCTTCAAGAATTTGTATTACATAGATGTATGAAGATGAAGCCCAGGTTCTGGAGTGCCAGGGGTTAATTTACACTCTTCAACAGCAAATGACAGTTTTGAAATGCTACACTTAGAACAGGCTATTTGACTCAGCTCTGATTGCTTCTACATGCTAGCTGTGCTCTGATTAAAGAGAAAAATACAGCAGTTATCATGTTTATTGATATAAGCCAGATTTTTTTTTTTTTTTTTTAATATGCAAGGCCTTGGGAATCATTTTTCCTGGAAATAGTGCAAAGGACATTGGGAATGCCTTGAAGCGCCAAGAGTTTTTGGATGGTTTTCAGAAACAATAGCTCTCCGTGGTTTGCTTTCCCCCTGCATTGATTGAGCTCAGCTTTTTGGCCTGCAAAGCGTTTTGATTTCAGAAATGTTATTGTTACCAGTATGTTACAACACAGGCTGGGGAGAAAGGGGTTACAAATGCAGGAAAGCAGGTTGCCAAGGGCCAGCTGGAAGGAACAAAGCTGTGCAGAACCCAGACTGCATTTCTGGTGAGCTGGTGGAGGGCTGAGGCTTTGAAATTGGTGGTCTGTTTGCGTGGTTTGTCTCGAAACCACTTCAACCCAACTTTTGCACAAAATGAGGTCTCAGCTTATCTCCATTTGCCATTTTCTCTTCATGGGTTTCTTGTAAAGGCAAAAAAACCCCCTTCAATTACCCTGAGTAGCAAGTGTTCTTGTCCTGCTGCTATCTGTCTGTTACTAATTGTGGAGAACTTAAAAGTAATAACTTTACACCATTGGAACCTTTCTTACACCATGCCAGAAATGTAGGATGTTAGTCAAAGAGCTGTGTGTCCATTGAGGCTGGACTCCTGGGCACAGGCTGGGCAATGCTCCTCAGCTCTGGTGTGGTGGAAGCAGAGGGGAAGGAGAGGACACTGGCACAGGACGGGTGCAGCAGGGTTGGGCTGTGGCACTCTGTGTTAGCTCTGGAGACTGCCTGAATTCCGCAGGAGACCCCAGTAACTGAGGAGGTTGCAAGTGCTCTGTACTGTTGCTGAGGACTCAGCCACGCATTTGGAGAGGGTGTGAAGTGCACACGCTATTTGGCTGAAAAGTTAATTCTGTTCCTTAGAAAGAGGTGAAATGGGGCTTGTAGAACAACAGTAAACTCTGCTATGTTCCTCAGGGGAAAGGTATCCTTTTTCCCCTTAAATGGAGAGCTAATGGTAATAGTTCAATTTTATTCTCTTTTTTCCTTTTTTTTTTTCTTTTTAAATATAAGGATCCACTATTGCCTTCTTCCGGACTTCACTTTTGTGCATCTTTCTTTAATTTTCTGCTAGTAGTTGCAGGGTGGAAATAATCTTGTCCAGCTCCACCAGAAAAGCATTTGGTGGTGGTGAATAAAGCTATTGCCTCAGGGGAATGAAGCTGAAAGAAATTTAAATTTATATATCAATTCCTGACCTGCAAAATCACTTTTGATTGTGAATTATTGCTATCCCAATCTACATGTACTGAATGACCTCTGCATTTCCCAACAATCAGCTGAAACCCCAAAACCCTCAAGCAAAAAAGCTCACCCCTAAGAAGTGTTAGGTGTTAAAGAAAGCATCACTAGGATATCTTGAGGGAAATGGCTTCCACTAAGATGCAGAATGGGATAATGTGCCTGCTTATGTTTGTATTTAGTGGACAGACATTTTTTCTGCTGTAGAATGGAACAATTTAACTGCACCATGATGGATAGAGGATCACATTGGAATTCAAATGAGAGAAAACAGTTAAAAATAATTTTCTGGACTTATTTACATCAAGTCTTAATGTCGCAAAAGAGATGATGAAATGTCAAATTAGAAATGTGAATAGAAAGATTCTCCATCTATTGCTGGCAGGATAATTGTTAGGTTAACAGTCTTAAGGGGCCATGTTTCTCTCAAGAAACACATGCTATTGTGAATTTGTAAATCTTTAGTCCAATAAAAAAAATTAGGCAATGGAGAAAAAAAGATTAAATGCAGTGTACATGTTTGAGCAACAGACCCTCTGCTTTTCTATCTGCCCAGGGAAGGGGACATTAACAAGGCCCTGGGCTGTCACCGTGAATCCAAGAGGCAGTGATAAGAAGGCTGCAGATCAGAGGCATGATGCTTAGGGAGAGCAAGCAGCCTCTGTCAGCAGAATGCCTCTGGGACAGGCCAGCTAGGACTGAATGATAACAGCATGAGGTAAATGGTGAAAATCTCTTTTCAGAGTTCAGAAAAGCTGCAGTCTGGGGTGAACTGTATTGCCATGGCTGGAGTACACAAGTATGAGCATGCTGGGGAGGGTTTATTAAATCTGAAGAGTCAAAAGATCATACTTGTAGGCTTGAAACTGTCGAAAAGTTTATTTGGCTTGAGTGATCATACCCACTCCTCCCTATACTGAGGGAAAAGAGGTGCCTGTAGTTGCACTCAGATATGGGATTTATGATGAGACCACTGAATTGCCCATAAAAGTAATAAATTGAGTATCATGAAGTATGTATTTACATACCAAATTATTTCCAGTCCAACAGTAAATTCCTGACAGCTGGAAGAAAACAGTGTCCAAGAGGACAAGTCAGTCACCAGATGGCTGGTTCTGCACCAGTGCAACAGCTGTCATCACAAACAGCACTGGTGTTAGCCACAAAGTCGGAGAAGAAGCCTTGATAAGAGGCGAGCCAGGAAGTAACCGCGGGCGCAGATGTTGCTGCTATAGTAGGCAGGGGAAGAAAATGAGAATTCAGAGCTTGGCATCTGGGCTCTTACACTGCCAAGAATGCTGGTGAATGACTATAAGCACTAGCTCCGTAGCTGGAGCAGGGTAAGAAGGAGCATAGACAACCACAAAATCCAAATTCCTTGGAAGAATAAGAGAACTTTAAGTTTTGCCTGAGATTCCTGTTTATGTTTAGAGTAGCTAAAGTAACTATCTAGGAAACTACTTTTGAAATTGCCACAGAGCAGCTTTGTCAGGATAGTTCTTTAGCCTTCAGTAAGGCTTGAGCTCAATGGGCCTATGGCTTTTGCCCCATGTTCTGTGCATTCCTGTAAGCTCTCCCATGGGAAGGTTTGGCACTTGAGGGAGTTGTGGAAATGCAAAAGGAGGAACAGAGTAGAACAATTTAGCAAAGCTTGCTTGAGGAGCAGTTTTGCAGCTCAGGTGTGACAGCCACCTGATTCCCTACTCAGTGGATGATTCTGGGAATGAATGGCAGCAGCCCTCCTATCAGGCCCCTGTGTTACTTCTTGTAATACATGCTCCGCCATCTCTTTTAATGCAGAGATTTAGAGCTGTATTGATAGAGCACTCTAAAGTATATACACAGCTGTAAAAGTGCTGAGAAGACTTTTCCTGCCCCAGAGAGATTAAAAGCTCATTCTCACAGATAGGCCATGTGGACTAAGAGCATAGGGCTAAACTGAGACATTCCTTGTGGGGAATTGGCCCGGGATAGTTTCCTGCAGCGAGACGAGCCTCCAGGAACAATGAGCAGGTGGCAGGAAAGTGTGGCTGCTCTCCTCTCCAGGGACCCACTAACGAAAGGTATGCATAGGAAATCAAGATTTGAGCATAGCTGCACAAGCCATTCACAGAGCCGACATGTGTGCTTGAATGGCTACCCCAGAGCTACCCAGAGTGGAGATTATTATCTTCAGCACTCTGATATTATTGCCTGAGCCAGTTACATGGGAGTACTTCAGCACCAAACCACCCCTTGTGAGATATGGACTAACCCTACAGTACTGGGAAGTCCATAAATTTGGGAATGCGACTGGGGAAGGTGAAATACAGCTATGGAGATGAGGATGGGAGAAAAGAGCAAGGCTGGCAATTGAGAAGAAACTCCTAATTCACTGCAATGAATATCGAGCAATCCTGAAATAAGGTTTTCAAATTTGTTTTTGTCCTAAATTGGGCACAAGCATCCTGCTCTCCAGCAGCGAGGGCGACACAGCAAGGCTTGGTGGCCCATGTGGTTGGATCTCAGCTATTTAATAGACTCTACAAGGTTTGATCTGTTTGGTGACAAACCCGGAGAATGCAGAGATACTCACTAGGCCATACAAAAGGATGAGAAAGTATTCCTTGGAAGTGGTTTCTATGTCTTGTCTGCACAAACAGCTTTCTGTAGGCATCTGCCACTGCTTAGGACCAGGTATGGAACAGGGGGTTTGATTTGAACTGGTGTGAATTTTCATTGTGTATATATTGTGGGGAATGGAAACTTTCTATAATATGCCCTCACTAGGGAAATGTGGTCCCTGACTGTCTTAGATATGCACTGAGATGTTTACAATTTTTGTAATTTGGGAAGTCTTGTACCTTGACAAACGGTTAGTTCATGTAGAGGGACCAGCAGTGATTTTCATCTGCTAATAAAATGACTGTTGTTTTTTAAATAATGTTCCAAGATACCTTTTCTCCTCTTAGGTTACAATTATATGTTTGCCAAATGGTAGGGCAAGGAGTAAGAATAGGAGATGATGAATTCCAACACATTACTGAAGAGAAATATTGACAAGATTGCTTGACAGTAGGAATCACTTATTTCACTAGAAGTAAATACTGTCTGGTATTGAAAGGAGTTCAGCCTTCTCCAGTTCATCTGGGTTTAGTTAAACTGAAGAAAAAAATCCATTTATTGATTATTTGTACTATGATCATATCACATGTTGTGGTGACTTTGCTGTTTTGTAGTGTCTATTCTTTCACTGCAACACTTTCTTTTTTTCGAATGCAGTTAAAATGACACAAGAGAATCATGGTGAGTAGGGGGAAGCAAGATATTTTCTTAGGTGAATTATTTAAGTTGGAAATACTGTCCAATGGAAGATTCAGAGGAGAATGCAAATACTCTGATCCCATATAATAAATGCAGACGGAGCATATAATTAACTGCGGACATCCACTGAGAGGGAAGTGAGGGCTTAAAAACTGTTAGAAGTGCATAGGAAATCAAACATGAATGAGGCCTCTGCTATGGTAGGTACCAACAAAATAATCAAAATCTAAAGAATAAATAGGGAATATATATAGAAAGTGTTAAGGTGGTGTAGCAGTGCTATTTAAAAAAAAATACTAAAACCAAGGAAAGGAGGGAACTTGTGCTATAAATGGTCTTGTGCTATCAGTGGTCTTGTAATTTCTCTCACCCTCAAGACTGTACTTCCATGGATGTGGTAAATGACTCAGCCTGCATTTTGGGTATTTTAGACAAGCTGTCTAAACAGAGGTAAGGAACAAGAGACCTGGAAAGCTTTGAGATTGTCTCAAGTTAGTGTCATTAACCAAGGAATTTTGTAGGTAGGAGTCATCTTAGCATTGTTCTCCTTTATCACTACTCTTTATAAGTAGAGATAGCCCCTTGAGCCAGTCCAACAGGTGAAAAAAGCAGTACACATGGGAAATAACTCTGCTGAACCAGTGGAATGAAGCAATAAACTGGCGTAAATATGAAGAGAATCAGAAGAACTACAAGGCTATTTTTACTCTCAGATTTAAAAGCCCCACAGTCTGTTTCTTGAAGAATGGCAGGTAAAGATCTTGGGTTTGAGGTATTTATACTGAAAGAAAGAACATTCAAATCTTGCAACTCTGATGAGACTTGTCCAGATTTCCAGGACTGAAACAGCTCATCTGGGAAACCATTCCCTGTGGTATGTTGTGTTCCGTGTCAAGTTCTGTTTAAATCTTACCCATGCTTTACAAAATCAAGAGCATTCCTAGTTCCAAGCCTGTTGCCATCAGGTCTGCACTTTTCCTACCTGTTTGTGAGGATAAACATTAATGTGGCACTTGATACATTCTTGTCCCATGTTAGCCCAGGAGTTTCCACTCATCCATTTTCTCTTGCATTTGGGGCACTTATATTCACCAAAGCAGCGTTTCTTGCCCTGGTATGGTGTCAGGCCTTCTCCTTTTGGACGAGCCTACAAAACAAAGGGAAGCAGCAATGAATGACTGACAACGTGTCTGTGTGTGTGTAGTAGAAAAATAAAGATTTTTTTAATTAGGAAAATTTGGGCAGCAAAAGCATCAGCATCATATCCCCTTAATGAAGAGTTCATATGTTGAAGCTAGAGTTTAACAGTTCTGAGAGTTGTTTCTGTAAGAAGTATTCAAAAGTTCAAGAAAACTTATAATACTTGTTAGTGGCACTGGACACAGTATTTAGAAATATGCCTCTGCACTTTTTGAATAAATAGGTTTAATATTGGTTTCTTTATGATAAAATCATCTCTATTGAGTACATATTGCTAGTAATATACATAGCATCAGGAGGAGTAGCTCATTAGTAATAAAGGACTACTTTTTAACTACAAATTCCAGTTAAGAAATCTAGTCTATTTTCCACTAAAACATGTAATTAAGAACATTTTTAATAATTCTACTTTTTACAGCCTATAAACAATTAAATATTGGTACTTCATTAGTATTCATTATTAATGGATATTAGATATGTACTATCATATGGGAGTGCACAAACTGGGATTGAGTACAAAGGAAAGACATTTCAACTAGTGGAAATAATAATTTTTATTAACTTTATCTGGTTTCTTGCTGTTGGTAAATGGTTTCACTGATTTCTGCCTTTTGAAGGAAGCAAGAAAGGATTCTTAAGTGTTAAATGTTCCTTAAAGAAAGCCTCTTTATCTAGGGAAGCTAGTAGAGTTGACAATGACCATATGCAAATACCAGGTTTATTTTTTGTACATACATTCACTCACTAAAACTGTGTTGTACTTAAAATATGGTAAGGTATGTCAAGATGAGGGTATTGCATCCAGCTGTGCTAGGTAAAGATGAGGCCATTTGCCCAGAGTCCCTAGCAGGTGTTGAAACGCTGTCCATGTATTCACTGTGTTTAGTTTGTTGCTGCCTAGAGGGAGATACTTCGCCTGTATAGTGGCAGAATAGTATGATCACCTATCAAAGGGTTCTTTGTCACTTACTTACATGTCAAGCCTAAGCAGCTTTTCTAAGGCTTCCAGATAAAGTTTACAAAAGTGGAATGAACCATCATGCTGGGAAGGCATTTGTTTTTGTTTTGGGAGCTTGTGTGATTTCTCAGTGCGTAGGTCCAAACTGCTTTCTATGTGAAAACACGGGTTGCAAAAGCAGGTGGTTGGCAGAAGACCTGAGCTTGGCAGGAGCTCTGAGAGTCAGGCTCCAGTGGCGGATGGAGATGGTGAACACTGTGTTACCTCCTGGGTCACTTGTGGGAGCAAGAGGGAAGGGAACATTGAGTGCGCTCTCCCCCACACGCTGTGGGTGGAAGAGCAGGGGACACCAAACCTACTCCAGCCTTTTTTTTTTTTCTTCCTGTAGTGTCAGTAAACAACATTCTCTGGGGGTTTTTTTATGCTTATTCCTCAGCATTGCATTATTCTTTAGATGATCAGATCAACAGCAACCTCCATTACAAATAGGCAAACAGCTATAATAATCTACTTCTGACAAGCCACTGTAAATATTCTGGCTCATAGCAAAGATGAAGCTGACTAGGACACACACATTTAGAGTAGTATTGCACAGAAGAAAAAAAAGTGCATTGGTATAGTGAGAAACAATCAGACTTCCACAACTAAATGAGTGATGGCAGGCACCCAGAGCGTAGCTCTCCAACCCATGGTGTCCCTTTGTAAGGATGAGAGATTGAATGTAGTGCAGGAAAATGTCCATATATGGAGACATCCTTATACTGGATACTTAATTTGGTTCTACCTCTGAGGAGTTT
The DNA here is from genome assembly GCA_013397795.1 of Orthonyx spaldingii. Taxonomy (NCBI): domain Eukaryota; kingdom Metazoa; phylum Chordata; class Aves; order Passeriformes; family Orthonychidae; genus Orthonyx; species Orthonyx spaldingii. The sequence goes on from VZTJ01003600.1 coordinate 672,858, forward strand.
GTAGCACAACTCTGTGTAGGCAGGAGCCACATGCTCTCTTCATTTAGAAATTCTCATGGAATTGAATAGAAACCCTGTGTCCCGAGAGCTCCTCTGATTGGGAGACCTTCCCTGAGGCATCAAAGATTGTTTTATTTGCAGTTTCAATTCTCTGATTAAGTCACCCTCTACTTATACTCCTCCTGCAGCCAGACTTGAAAACGCAGCTCAATGCCCCTACCAAGCAGCAGTCCTTTCAGAAAACATGCTGGTCACAGGATTCATTACTTCCAAAAGTAATAGCACTGACTTTGGAGACTGAGTGTGTCCTGGAAGTCTTGTAAATGTTTACAAAGAGTATTTAAACATAACACTCCCACAGCGATATGTTATACCAGCCATAAAGAGCATTTAAACATCAGTCTCCCACAGCAATATGTTGTGCCAGTCACAATTCCCAGATAGGAAACTTTCAGAGATGGCCACTTTGGGCAGACCAGTGACTGTGGGTTTGTCCAGGTCACAAAGGTGACTTCAGAGACACCAAACCCCTGAAACACTCTGCCCTCACAAATGCACTGGGGGCACTCAAGATGCTGGTCTGTGGAGTCCTCTGTGTGTACAGCTAGGCATCAGAAATGGAGGCTTTCCAAATTAGAAGCTTCTGTTAAAAGATCTGGTTTCTCCAACTTTCTCGATAAATCGGAAGCATAACCAGGAAAAGAATGTAGGAGCCCTGACTCTGTTGGTAATTTCCTGTTACAATTGCTAGACTAAACTTTTGATTTATTTTTATTTTAACTTTTTGACTGTCACAGCTCCCTCCTCAGTCAGTGACTCTAATTAGTTTGCTAGCAAAGTTACAACATTCTCTGTAGGTGTTTTGCTATTCTGCTTTATGGATGTTTATGCATTGCCCTAACAGATACTACTTTTCTTCCCATATCTTCAGTTTCCCAAACTGTGCCCCACAGGGAATTTGGATTCGCAAACAAGCAAGCTCATTTTCTCTACTGAGAAACATCATTAGGAACCACTGACAGCAGTGAAGGCAACCCTCCAACTCCCTCCACCCTGCAGAACCAAACAAAACAGATACTTGACAGTATTTGGTAGAAGGCGAAACCTGAGTGAGATACACTAATAGCCTGAGAGATCTGAGGCTGGGTGTTTTGGTTTGTTTGTTGTTGGGAGGGTTTTTTTTATTGTTGTTGGGTTTTAGTTTTTTTAAATTTGAAGTGTCTGGCTCCAGCAGGAGCACAGCTGAATTGCATAAACATTTCCAAGAAACAGCCTGCTCCTTGGCACAGAAGCAGCCAGTGCTGCCCACAGGGTGCTCGAGCACCCGGTCACTCTGCAGCAGAGGTATCTCAGTGCTCAGGGCACTGAGCCCTTCAGCTGGAGGGCAAGAACTATTTTCATCAGAGGTTTTTCCTTAAATAAGTGCCAAAAAAGAGCAAGAAGACACATTTTTGTCATTTGGTTTTAACCTAAAAACCCTCACTTTACAGAATGTGGAACTTACCTTGTTTAAACCATTAGCCTCCTATTCTCTCCCCACTCCAGCTCCATTTGAATGGTTGTTAATAACAGGCTTTGGTTGGTGTTTAGGTCCTGCAATTCCTGTACTGAGCATTCTCTCCTTACTCTTTCTGCAGACAGGGATTTATTATGTCCAGAGTTATTCTGGCAAAGTTATGTTCCTATTCATAATGGCACAATATTTTGTTGTTCCCATATTAACATACACTGTCCCATTTCCTGTAGACCTAGGTAGTCTTTGGCCTGGTTTCTATCCTTGGCTGCAAAAACTTGGTGTGCCTTCATTCAGGTGTTTCAAGCATTTACTGCAACCTGGACAGGTAGGCCTTTGGAGATGTTCAAAACCAAACAGATTTTTCTCCAAGGATCAGAAACTAATCATTACTTGAAGTGTATCTCAATGTTAAGATCTAGGTATTAGGGAATGGATCCTTTGTGATGTTTTGACTTTGGACAAGCACTGACACAACTGACATTGCCTTTGCAGGTGTACCTACTCAGTGTGTGTGTTTGCCTTAGCTGGATACAACGAATGTACAAAGCCAGTGAATTTTGTGTGGCACAGTAACAGAAATTACCTCAATATTCCATCCCACACTGACACCCAGCTGTCTCTATTTTTCATCCTCTTTCTTTCTTGAGCCAAAACCACAAATTGGCCACCACAAGATTTTAAAAGTGTTTAAGTTGAGCTTTTCTGCTGGTAACTGGCCAGTCCAGCCCTCTCTCAACCTATCAGAGTGTGCATCTCACAGAGGGATCTACCAAATCACTGGGCAATGACGTACACAATAAAGGACTTTCTGCTTTCCCTAAACAATTCCCTCAAAGTATCAGTTTGCAGAGTCAGCAAAAACAAAACATGTCCCCTCCCCTAACATGCCCTGCTTAAGACTAGATTTATTATAAACAACATGAGGCTGAGTTTCCTCAAAGCAAAATGCAGAGGCACAATGTATTTAATGCTTTTCTTCCCCTCATCTCCCCCCAAGTTTGTTTTACACAGCTGAAAGGGCTCTGTACAGCACAGGAAAAGATGAAATCAGCATAACATTGGTAGGTGGATCCCCTTCATAGAAGAACTCGATGAGGGTCTGCTTGTAAGCATGCTTCATCAAATGAAAAGAGCAACAGCAAACAACAGCTGGATGCACTGACTGGCTCCCAAGTGGTTTGTGGGAGTGGGAGGGTCAGAGCTGTATTTTGAAATGTGAACCCTCCAACACTCTCGACTCAAAGTCAGCACAACTGGGAGATGGCATTAAAAATGCCCCAGCACTCTTATTGTGCACTACTGTGTGTGCATAGTTTTAATAAAGATATTATGATAACACATACCCAAAAGGTTCAACTAGAAAAAGAAAGTATAAGGACTGATTCAGTGTACTGGGTGTTGTGGCATTCTAGTCCTGACTCTACAGCAAGTTGCAGAGTGTTGGGAAATTCACAGAAGTGCTCTCTCCTTTTTCAGCTCTGTATATACTGTGTAGAGAATGAGGACACACTTGCACACTTATGCTGAAATGGCATAAAAGGGAATCTTTGGATTTGTCAACTTTTTTTTTCTTTGTCTTTCCTCACTTTTGTGCCCGTATAAATCTGAGTATCAACAGAATACATATGCAGATAGGTGATGTGTTTAGGAAATTAATTTTAACGTAGTTGGTCTATTGTTCATTGCTATGTGTAGTCCATGATGCTCATGTATGACACTGCTGGTGTGTGCCACTGAAGGCTTCTGAGGTATTGATTTAAACCAACAGTCACTACATCTTTAATTAGTACATGCAATATAGAAAGAGCATCTAGGGGATACAGAAATCAAACTAATGCTTTTTTCAGCTTCGTCTCTAGTTTAATTTGTATATTAGTGATATGATGGGAAGTCTTACTTGATACAGGTCTATTAAGGGAAATAATGGATAAGGGCCAGAAAGTAGGCTCTTTGTTACAGCATTACTATTTAAATAGAAAGTTCTATTTATTTTGCTGAACAATAGATATTATGGAATTTCTAGTTGTATTGGATATTTCAGGTTAAAGATTTATGGTAGATAAAATTATATCTGAGGAAGATATGGCTGATAAAGAAAGAAAACCTAAACTTGTTTGTGTCTCTTAAAAGAGGAGGCCAGTATTTATTTGACTGGGGTTTTCTTAGGAGACTTGTCAGTGGCATGGCTTAGGGCAACTTCAGCCTCTGACTGGGGACTCTCCTGTATGATTTTCCCATGTCTGCGTCCATAGAAACAGATATGTTTTTCATGGCAGTTAAAGTTCATTGGTTGTTGTTGATCTCAAACCTTTTACTACATGTGTGCCACTGCCACTCCTACAACATGATCAAGGCAGAAGGTGGGTTTTTACTGAGGTCCCAAATAATGAAGCTGTTATAGTCAGGCTTCGGATAAAGTTGGTAGGATTTCTCAGCATACTTTCTCTAGGGCAGCATGTGTATTGTAGCCTTCCTGCTCCCCATCGGTGTATTGGGCTGGGGAAAAGGAGACAATGAATTGCTGGAGCTGATACCTGGCCTCCCAAAGAAAAATAAAATTAGAAGTTGGTATGACTGATTAGGCTCTCTGTACACACTTGTTGCTCTGAGTGTGTCCTGTACTGTGCTATCCTGCAATTAGTATATTCTACCACCCTATGTGGACAAATTTATCCAGAAGTTTGCCCCTTTCCCCTTTCTTTTGCCTTTATACATGTACCACTACTGAGTGTAAATATAGTCCTCTACTTTCTTGGCCCTGCTGTCAGTATCTCTGTAGTAGGATGATGTTCAGAACAGAAGTCAATTCTCCAGGAGCAGGGCATTAAACAAAACATGCAAGTTTGTGGAGTGTGCAACACAAAACAGCATAGTTTCTTTTATTTTTCTTGAAGAAACACCCTATTTCTGCTGTTACAAACATTTTCAGTGCCCAAGTCTTAATCTTTGGGAAACATTTAAAAGCATATTGATTAAACTGTGTCAGTGAAATTTTACAGGTAAATTTTGATATGGTAGAAGCCCAATTTTATGTTTGTCATTTTGAGTATGTATCTCTTGATTGCTTTGAAAAATCAGTGTTGTCAACTGTGTTGTGTATGTTAACTGTGATTTTGATCCAGTTTCCACAAACGTAAACCAAGAGTAAGATTTAGCAATATTGGTTACCAGTAACAGGCATATGGTTTCTGATGATGATTAAATCAATAGACATAGTTGTCATGGACATGTTGATCAAAGTCTAGAAATCCAAGAAGCTGGCTTGGCAAACATTCCAACTGTTAAATCAAAATCTGGTTTTGCAGTTTTCTCAGAGTCCTAGCCATGCTGTTAGGAGCAAAGGCTTTACTTCTGCTACAAAATGTCTGTTTGAGCCGATCATTACAACCACCCTTGGGTCAAAGATATGCTATCATTACTATGCTAAGTTAGTTTGAAGCAGAATAGTTGCTAATTGGCAATTCTGCAATTATCTGATGTGTCAATTACCCAACACTGAATGAGAAGTTGATAGTATGGTTGATAGTTGACAGTATTTCTTTGCCAGTCCTAGTCATCATGCCACAGCTAGTAGAGAGATAGAAAACATGTAAGTGCCCAGTACCATCCAGTCTGAGTAAACAGATCTATTAATGAACAGCATGCTGCTTTCACAGGCCTCTGTCCAGATAAAAAAGGACTTGGACATATTGATGCAAGCAAACAGTAGAAGACAAAAGTATTTGGTAGAATAGTAACATGGTAATGGGACTGGTATTGGACTTCCAGCACCTGGACTAAGTGATTTTCTCTCTGTTCGTGGTTGTACCTCAGCTCTTCATCTGTAGTGGGGGGAAAAAGGTCCTTTTGCTGTTTCCTACCACTTCTGCAGTTCTTGTGGCATTGTATAAATCACTTTGGGTTACCTATGATAATGTAGCTTGTGTAGCATAGTGGAACCTTGAACTTCGTCTCACTTATCTAAGTGCTATTATGAAAAAACCAAACAAATAACACTCAAATTTTTTTCAGTCAATCCTTTTCATAGAAGGACATTTAAGTGCAAACTGGATTGCACAGAAACCTGTTCTCCCTCGATGAAGCTTGTTAGTGGAGCTTTAATAGAAGTGTAAACTCCCCTGGCATTCACAATTCTAACTAATCTCAGATATACTTCTGCATTTCCTGAATGTTCAGATGAATTTACTAGGTATGCTTATATATTTAGTATGTCATGTGTTACATACAGGGCAACAGGCAGTGATCAAATGTTTAATGTGTTTGGTAGATTTTCAAAGCCACACGACTCCACCAACCCTACCCAAATCTTCTGTTAAGGAAAACTGCAAATAATGATCTTGGTTAACTGTACTTCAAGGATTTATTTTACCTGCACATGCTACTCTTTGCTTGTTGAAAGACCATGAAAGAGCTCCCAAATGGGCTGTCTATGCTTGCAGTCAATCACAGCTTTAACACGCTTGTTCCCATAGGACCTTGAAAACAATGAAATTACTTGAGCATATAAATAGCTGCCTAATGAATCTTCTTTTGAAAGCATTGCATAACTCAGTCTAACCCAGAACCTAAAGTTTCAAGAACAGGTCCTTGTGCGTGTGAAGGTAACCACTAAAATTTAAAGTAATGTTAACTTGTGCAACAAAGCAAGCATACTGAAAAAAATTCACGTAGGAAATTGCATAGTGAAAACTGTTTTCAAGGTATTTAGCACAGTACAAAGTAAAAAGGGGGTGGGGCTAGAAAATGGGGATGGAGTGTGCCTAAACAAACCTGGGTCTTTGTTGTGTAATTTAAGAATTGTATGTCATACAGAAAATAGGGATTTGCATATCAAATTAGGCATGTGGAAGAGTTAAAATTACACTCGCCTGCTGGGATGCAGTGAGGCATTTCTTTTCAGCATTACAAGATCATATTCTTCCAAACATCTTGAGATATAAGGAAGTGGTCAAAATCTTTCCTTTCCCTTCTCTGATACAAAATTGGACATGCTGAATTAATTATGAAGAAACTAGGAATGTATTCATTTTAATAATTTCCTGATGTTTGGACTCTTTTGTCCCTCTTCATCCATTGCTTGACAACATACAATGGCAATACAATCCTCCTCTCCCTCCCCCTCTGGTAGCACACTATATTTAATATGTTCATGTCTATTTAGTAGTTGGAATCAGGGTTTTGGAGAAGGGAGGGTCAAACCCTTGCTATAATCAAGCATTACCTCTTCCAAGCTGAGGTCAAGACTCATATTTTTGGACTTGTTTAATTGGTTCACCTCAGATGCCTTCATGTGGATTCCACAATTCTCCTAGGGCTAATGTGGTACAGCTGGGGCACTGATCTGGTGAAAAGCTGACAGGTCTAAGGATTATGATCTGTTCTTTACAAAGCAGTGGAGTAGTTCTGATAGACCCCTTGCCTCCCCACAGGTCATGAGATGGTTCAGAACAGATGGGAAGGCAGACAGATGTCATTGAAGACAATTCTACTCCAAATCTAAGTCAGTAGCAGGTGCTTTTGGAGCCAAATTCAACAACTGGGATGCTGCTTTCTGCTTCACTGCTGTTCTGAGATGTGTTTATGCGAAGTTTCTACCTGAAGAAAAGATGTGGATTAAATTATGATGCTGAGATAAAGCTACAGATCTCCATTTGACTCTGTGATGGTATTTCTTTCCTTATTAAGTGTCCAGGTAAAGAAGCTGCATGAGAAGACTCTGTCCAGGTTAGACTGTGTACACCACTATTTGGTCAAAGCAAATTTGCAAAAGAGTATTTGGACCAGAGAATTTTCTAATTTTTGGGGTCACCACAGAGCTTGCGTTGCTTTTTGGTGTGTTACAGCTGAGAATCTGAGGCTTTTCTCTCTTCCAACTACATGCAAAATCTTAGCGTTGTCCTTATTATTTGAACTGTTTGAAAGCTACATTGGAACTTGAATTGCAGACACAGCAATTTGCAAAACATTTAGTACTTGCTCTTCATGAACTACTGTAGCTTTATCTTATACTGGGTGCAGTTTGATATAATTTTGGTGTCAATTTACAGGGGGGAGTAGAGAAAAGGCCTGTATTAGAGAGGTCTAGGTGCTGAGGGGAGACAGGTTTCTCTGCTGCTGGAGTGGCACTGTAAAATCCTGCTGTATGACAAGCCATAGCTTTTGGTGCCTTTATCTTTTTGTAAATCTAGACCTGTTGTGGCTTTCCTCCAAGTCAAATATCTGCTGGGCTACACTTGCTGAAAGTACTTGGGGAGGGACTTTAATGTCAGTGATCTTAAGAAGAAATGTCAACTTGGGAATCTGCTACTTTCACTTGTTCTTTACAAACACGGTGTGTTGATGTCCAAGGATATCAGTGTAGATGACTGCTTTATGTTAAGGTACTTTTTCATTTGAGGTATAGTTGTTTGTAGGACTTGGATGACCTTAACAAGGACATTACAATAAATAAGATTTTTATTCAAATTAGAATCTTTGATGTTCATATATCTAAAATTAACATTATTTTCTGGCTTAGTTTTTAAATGAAACTGTGTCATTCCAAAACAGTTTTCCCATACTAAAAATTTGTAGCCCACAAATTTAACCTCATACAACAGACACTTTAATATCGTTAATTAATAAAAAAAATTTAAGAACTATATCCAATTTGAATGCAGTTTCCTGAATAGTCATTGTCCTTAGCTCTGACAGTGCCCAAAGGATGAGTGCTTTGTACTCTACAGCCTGGGCAAAGGATGTGCAGGGGAAAGCATTGCACTGGGAGGTCTGGAGGAGAAGGAGGTGGCAAAGCAGAGAATATTTTAATTCAATGCAATACAAAATGCAGCTTCAGCAATGTTATCACTCAGGAAATGGCTTGTTTTGCTCTGATTTTTTTCATGTTGCTTGTGGCATCCTCTGGACAGGCACCTTTTTTTTGTACCATTCATATGTGTATGAATTATTATAACGCTGGATTTCTTTTAGCCTGAATTAGAAATTCATGGTATGCTCATGTAAAGGTTTTATCTCTTCAAAACAACTCTTGGAAAGTAAAGGAAATATTGTTACGATGATAAGGACACGTTTCACGGGAAAGGATGTTTCTAGGAGAACTCAGCCTTCTTCCTTCCTTCTGTTCTGAAAGGGACAGGATCTCTTTCAACTACCCACTAAATCCTTAATAATTCAAGACCTGGTTCATGGCATATCCCACTCACTGCATGAGAATAGGTGTAACTACAGTGAGAAAATTCCAGCAGGAGAGTACAGGATCATGGGAGTAATGTGATCTTGTGGTTAAGACACAGGACTGGGTCTCTGCAAGCCCAGGGTTTCATTCCTGGCTTGACTACAGGCTTTTTCTGTTGGTTTGTGGACAAGTTACTCGATCTCTCCATGTTTGAATATTTCATCTGGAGTATGGGCAGTGCTAGGGTACCTCACATTCCGGGAATTTAATCAACGTTTGTTACTACAAAAGTGAGTAACACCTTTTTAGTGAATCTTGTTAAAACAATTCTCAGGCAGGAGTTTTGAACAAGGACTGCTATAGGCCTGTCACCGGTGACCCTGGCCTCACACCTTTGACCCATTTTTTATCAAGTCTCTGCTTATGGATGTTTTTGTTCAGTTTGTTTTCTCTACAACTTAGTTAAAGTAGTCTGAGCAGTCATTTTCAATTAACTGCTCATGGCATCTCCATTGCTACATCATTTTAAAAAACCCAACTAAAGGTAAGGCAAGTACATACACAGTTGTTGTAATGATTTCCAGCTCGGAAATTCTTTATGCAAAAGATGAAACTTGGGCCCTGTTAGAAAGCTTCCCCCTGTACCACATGCAGCATAAGGACTACCTGCCCCCTGTAACCTCCCCTCCCCACAGCAGCGTAGTGGTGCAGGCTCCCAGGACACCAGCACACAGGGCAGGCTGTGGCCTGTCCTCCTCCAAGATGAAATACCACAGCAAGAGTGTCATTGCTTCTGGCTGGAATGGGCCCTTTGCTTGAACTATTAAGAAACAGGGAAAGGAAATAAAGACCAGATGAACAATCGCCCTCCTTCTCTCCACCTCAGCCTTCTTCCCTCCACCTTCCCCCCCGCCATGCTGTCTACGAGATGACATACAAAAACACCAATTGAGTCAGCCTGCTTTAAATTACAGCATTCTTTTTGAGCCTGGAAAAAAAAAACATACTATGCATAGTGCAGAAATGAAAGCCCATGACTTCAGATGCTGATATGTAAACTGCATAAATGTGAAGGGTACTTTTTTCTTGTCCCAGTATTCTTTCCTCTAGAAGTATTATGCCAGGCCATACATGAGCATATTGCATAGAAAAAAGTCTTAGAAACCCACCCTTTCTGCCCAGAGCAGCCATGTGTTTGTTCATCTACTTCAAGAGCCATCAAATCCCAGCTACCTGACTTAATTCATGTGCATGACACTGCTTGAGTGCTCCTTGCTTGCTCTGGCCACCTGTGCATGTAGAGGTACCTGGGAGGAACTCCCAGATATTTTTCCTCTATGGTAGGCTTGCTCTCTGCATGATGAAAGAGCAAGCTTTTAACATCTTAACTGAAATGCATCAGAAAAGTCTCAGTGTTTTAAATATACCCACGGGTTTCCAGTGAAAGCTTATAGGTGTATATACATCCATACTTTTAGATGATCCAACCTTTGCTGTGCAGTTTGTCATAATATAGTAAGAATCTGCACATCTAGTCTCTTCCATCTTTCCCTTCCCAGTGCCTCCTGTTCCTGCAGTTGTATTTATATTTTCCACTGGGCTCCTTGACTGTTTTTTTTTCCACTCTGTGCAAAACCAGCTTGAATCATCTAAAGAATCACTCGTCATTCCCCAAGAACAGCATCAGCAGCTGCCAGACTTCATTAACCATTCTGTAAGATTCATAGTTCATGTCTGTAGTGTTTGAGCATTTTACTGAAATGCTGATGAAAACAAGCTGAAGCAAACCAGTTTCCTCTGTAATGTCTTTCTTAATCACATGCAGAAATATGTAGTACCTTGAAGGTGAGGAAGGATGAACTGCAATCAGTAAGTACAGAGTGAGAATATTAGTAGGTTTGTGAAGGGTAGGAGTACAACATAGGCAGTGTTGGGTGAAGAGCACTTCTCACATCAGAGTTCTTGCTAGAATGAACAGAGAAAAGTGGCATCTGGGAGGTGACTGTTACACAACAAAGAGGAATAAAATTTATAGCCTTTTCAACTATCCAGATTCTGCCTTCTGTTACTTAACTGACTCTTTATCATTCATAACTAATTATTTTGTTTTTCTATTCTGTCATAAAATAAGCCAGGAGGACGTTTATCTGAAACTTCCTGGGAAACAAAAAGGTTATAGGTTGAATCAGGCCATAGATATTGTGAGTTTTTGAGAGATAAAATGTTTTCTGTGTTGAAATAGGAAACTCATATCTGACTCACCAGACTGGCTGGCTGTACTGTAAGAAATTAGGTCTTTTGAACACCTATGTTTTAGGCCCATTCTGTGTAAGATAATCATTGCTGTTAAAATTTTTGAATGGAAACTGTTTCAACCCGAATATAGTCAGAAAACTGAAACAAAATGGGAACTGTCTAAACAAGTGTGCTGTAATCACCATTTCCTTTCATGCAAATAGATGACATTTCTATTCCAAATTTTTTTATTACCTCTTTGCCTGTTCCTTCTTTAAAAAGCAAAATTAATCAACCATTTGCAACCTTCACAGTATGTTTGTCCAGTGGCCCCAATGGCATTTCCTATATTTAAGAATTTATTGTCAAAGACACTCACACACAGCATTTCCTTATCATGGATACCTAAAATCTCACTTCCTGAAAGTCAACACTTTCTTGCCTGTGTACACAGCAGCAGCTGTCACCATAGGACACATTTCACCATAATCTCCATAACATTGGACAGCTTGGAGCACATGATGTTGGCAGTACCCCAGACCTGTTGCTAGCAGCTGAACCAAAACAGGAGAGCAGCCTGAAGCCAACTGGTAGTTCCATATTCTTCGACATGGATTGGCATATGAACATGGCTTACAGAGCAAATCTTTCTCCCCAAAGGAAGAAATTTTTTTCAAGAAGAAACAAGCCAACACCAGTCCCCACTACCAAGTTAGGTATCTCTTTTACTTGAGCATAGCAGGCTGCACCAGAAAGCACATGGGCAGGACAGCTGTTCAGCTACTTCACATGACTAGGAACAGTTTTTTCCTAAGGTTCTAGTTCTATTTTAGAAATTCATCACCCTATTCAAAATATCTGACTCCACTTTTGTACTTTTGTAGCAGATAGTTTCAATATCCACAGGCCAGTGAAGTGGAAAGCTCATTATTAAACAATAGAAAGGAAGAATACATGTTCTAATTGAAATCTCATGGGAGCAGAGAATCCACCAAAGGCCTGCAGGGCACAAAAGGCATGGCAAGGCTTTGTGCTATGTTCAGTGCTTGTCATGGGAACATATTTGTGACCAAGGCCATCTTCAGTGTTTCTACAGTCTGAGGCAGTCTTCTCAACACAGTGAAGAGCCCAGAGCAAAATATCTTTACTAGATGCTGTCTCACTGTTGTTCACTCAAGGCTAAGAAACTATTCAGTTTTAAAAAGGTGTTGTGCAAGAAGCATCTAGTGTAAAATGCTTGTCATGGTGTTTGTTGCAGAAGACGACTGGAGATGTTGGATGAAGATTTGGGGAAAGGAGATGTGCAGTTCTTTATTCCTTTTGCTACTGTTTCCCCTTTCCTGTTTCATGCTGATAGTCTTTCCATTGACAGATGCTAGTCTAAGGATAGATTCATGCCTGCTCTGCTTCCAGGGATGAGTATCAGTGAATTTGCCTTGATCTTGGAGGGGAAAATATTTTAAAATTCACAAAAGCTTATCAGGAGTCCTTGATTTTGTTTTTCATATTAAGGTACTCCTCTCTGTGGGATTATTGCAGCAGGGTTACTGATTTAAGAAAAAAACATCCATGTGGAATGATAAAATAGAACATGAACAAAAACAAGTCAGATACACCTGATGTATAATAAGGTCTCTGAGTGTTATTTTTTCAAATCAAGGAGTATTGTTAAGGTTGTGCTGTTCTGGTAAGCCACGGATTCAGACTCTTGTGAGGAGATTGGCACAACAGCAAAAGTCTTCTAGCCCCTTGATTTATTTTTTTCAGTCTTTCCAAGGACCAGTTAATTTTATCCACTCTGCATTTTGGGGGGATGTGCAGTTCAGTGTGTGCCTGGTGAGAGGCTCATTATCCTCCGCAGGCTCCGAACAAACCCTCGATTTTGGAAAGGCAACAAAAGCGGTGGCTGGTCCTGGTTTCCGGTGGCCCCAGCCGGGCCAGCACGGCGGGCTCCCAGCCCCGGCGCAGCTGGCTCTTTGTGCACTCGGGCATAATGAGCAGGGCTCGGGAGGAAGCTGACACAGGTGTGCCACAGGCCAGGGACTTGGCTGGGGACACTGCCCCGGCTGTGCGCGCACGTCTCCCCACACACAGGTCTTGTGTTCAGTCTTGGCTACAGCCTTCAAGGGCCTCCTTGTCGCAGGCACAAACAACAGCGTCGCGCAGCCTCCCTTGTGCACTGCATCCTGGCCCCAACTGCCCGGAATAATCCCCTTTCTCAGCCCTAATACCACAGCAGAAATGTCATCCTTATTCTGCAGTGCTGGCATTTGTCAGCTTGGTGGGTACAAAGACAGCATTCATTGAGCAGGAGACAGGCACAGAGCCCCAGGAAAAGCCCTTCGAGGGGACAGAAAATGGTCTTCTGTCAAACTTCGAACTCTACAGGAGCTGCTGTTTGTCTTCAGGTCTGGCAAAACTGCAGAAAGCACTGTCTTGTGTTGACCACATCTTCAGCTGGGGTTGTGGGGCAAGTTCAGGTTTAGTTTTTAGGACAGCTGACTAGCAACAAATGACCTTTCTTCTGGGGCAATGCCATCTTTAACAGTTGTACAATCTACTCTGTTCACTCTTGGACAAAATCAGACCTACAAGAAATAGATTTATCTTCACACTTACTTTACACATAGATGCAGCTATTCTAATATCAGATACTTTTATCTCCTGTGCAACACCTAGAAATAAAAGATTCTTTCCAGCTTCAGGGCACAGCTTGAGCTCTCCAAAAGGTACCAGTGAGACGCAGCAATACAAAGGAGGGGAAGCCTGCTCTTCCTTGGACATCCTAGTAAGCCCTGAAGTATGCTCAGGGACAGTAGATATTTCCACTGGTGACACATCAACAACACCTGATGGAAGAGATAGAGCCCTTTTGACAGTTTGCTCAATGAGTCAGCAGACTCATCACAAACAGCACTGGTTTCTCTTGCCCTTGCTGTTGAGTTGAAGTAGATGGCTCAGGATAGCATGATGTAACCAAGAATATTCCACTTTATTGAAAACAGATCCACTGGTTTTGTAAATATCACATTACCTGCTATCTGAACATAAGCATTGAGCTCACTTAAAACTCCCTATACTCAGGGCGATGCACAGAGGTGATTAACCCTGGGGAATTTGTGTTATGAAGACAGCTGCAATGCAGATCTGGGAAGGCTTGATTTCAGGCAATCTTATTTTTCTATTTAAAATTGTTCTCTAATGAGACTATTAAAACATACCTCACGAAAAAAGTTGCTATGTTTCAGTGAAAAGTTAAACTAATTTTATGGGCCATTAAAAACATGCCCTGGGCTATTTCCCACTTGCTTCCATTACAGAGCACACTAAAATTATAGAGTATATCTGCCGGTATGGAAATGCAGCTATCTTTGGGGTGGAAACCAGTACCAGCCTGTGCTTTGCATTTTGTTAACTCTTCACAATAATAAATCTTCTGTGTGAAAGTACTGGGGTACACTCAGTAGGTCTTTGGGAAGAGAAACTACCAAATAGCTTCCAATATGTGAAGTATTGTTAAAGACAATGGAGTTTGAATCAGCTTTGAGAAGCTGAAACAATTTCATCGTAATACATAATTACTCTAAATGTGGGGTTAATAACAGCAGCCATAAGAAAAGAATACGAAAAGAGAAGAATCTTCATTAGGCATTTAACTTCCATGGGTAAATAGAAGCAAAAAAAAAGAGTATGTGTTATGTACATTTAGCATAAGGTATACAATTCACTCAGTAAATATGGGTAATTTTCATTATAATAGAGAGTGGTACAGTTCACTTTGATATAACATTGTTAGATGGCTCCTCTCTAAAGGTCCATACTAAATGCTGAGAGCTAATGGAAATTGACAGGGAAGACTGGGACAGTGGGATAGTGCCTCAGGTGACCCTTTACTGAATGCTGGAGTAGCCAAGCCAGCTTTGGAGGAGGAATTGTGTTCTAAGCCATTCCAGTTCCTTCTTGAAAATAAAAGGAAGAAATATATGTCAAGCATGTCACTGTTAATCCATTCTGATGGCTGTGGGGGATGCTTAGGTTGTACAAGGTGCTGCAGCTGTTGGACTGGGCTGTGGGCAGCACATTCTGTGCTGCCAGGATGCAATCAATGAAACGTGTGCAAGAAATCGTTTTAGACACTGCCCACCACCCACTTCTTTCTAAGGAAGTGATTCTGCACATGAAATTGCGATATAAACAGGAAAGGCCTCCTCATTCTTCTTGTTATCTGAATAAGCAGTATAAAGGGAATTTCTATAAATTACCTGTGCATAAGGGCCTTATTCCTAAATCATCTTTTAGGACTTGAGTTTAAACAGCATGAACTAAAGTAGTGTCTTTAACATCAGCTAAAGGAGTATTTAAAAATCCCTTACCTTGCCTGTCCTTTATTCCCCACTAGGTATAAAACAGTGGAGCAGATATTTTTCTGCTTAGAAATATGTCAAGAATGGGTAAAGAGAACTCTGTTCAGAGTGTGTGGACAGACAATTTAAAGACGATAAACATAATCTGTAATAAAACCTAATATGTAGTGAACAGAAACAGTGAACTAAAATAGGAACGTAGCAGTGTGCAATGAAGGAGAGAGATACAATAAAAAAGTATGGAATTATGCATTCACAGTAATTAGCACTGCAGCAAAGAAGTGTAGTTAACACCAAATAAACTTGCACAGACATAAATGTGCCCAGCAGTCAGA
Source organism: Orthonyx spaldingii (assembly GCA_013397795.1). Classification (NCBI taxonomy): domain Eukaryota; kingdom Metazoa; phylum Chordata; class Aves; order Passeriformes; family Orthonychidae; genus Orthonyx; species Orthonyx spaldingii. The sequence continues at coordinate 688,482 of VZTJ01003600.1, forward strand.
AATTCATATCTGTCCTATCTCAGCAGTTTCTCCAACAGTCAACACTGTTTCCTGCTCTTTCACTATTTTTTTTCAGTGGGCAATATTCTTAAATATTACATATTAAAATAGTTGTCTTCTCTGTAAGGGGGGGGGTGGGAAAACAATGTTTTAAAGTGAAAATATAGTTGTGATGTCTGTGTGTGTAGCTTTAATTTTCTGCTTTTTCTGTTTGATTTGTGAAATGGCAAAAAATTCATTGTGTTGTATCATATGATATTAGTAAACTTAAACATACTTAAACGAAACTTCTGAAAAACTTTAAGAACAGCCTCCAGAATTTATTTAATTTGCCATTACTGATCACACTGTTATTTCATGATCTAGTAGCTGATTCAGAATATCAGGGTACATGCATGTCAACTGGAATGGAGCTTATTTTTTACTATGCCTATGCTCTCCATTTGCTGATTTCCTCAGGCTTTATCAAATTATTCAACACAGTGTCATTTTATCTAAAACTTATAAAGCTTAAAACATGTAACTGTTTCCTGTAGGTAGGGAAATACAAAAGAACTTACCTGAACTTTTTATTTTACAAAAATTGACTCTCTAAATTGGAATCACCTCCCAATTAATTTCTGTCTATCAAATTATGATTCTAGCTGCACAAATCTTGCAGTTTGTGCAAGTTAAATGATCTGTTATGAGTAAATCTGTCAAACCAGAGGTGATAAAAAAAGCTCTTGATACCAGAAAATTGTGACCACACAGGGACTGTCTTTCAGTTCTCTTATGAGACAGTGGTTTTATTGCTTCATATAGAGAAAACAAAGGTCAGCTGATTACCTCACAGGCTGGCCTGAGACTGAGCATGCTGGTCCCCATCAATGTGAGAAATGTTTTAGAAATGCATGGTTTTGACTTGGGAAAAGGGTAGCAGTGAATAACCAGCTTGGAGTGGTACTTGGCAAGAAGGCTGTGATGACAGTATGTTTTTGAAGGCACTGTGAAACAAAGAAGTGTTCCCAAAAAGGAGATATGCACAAAAAATTCCAGGGCAGAACAACAGCTGCAAAAATCTTTTCTGCCTTTGAAATCTGCTTTTAAACTGAATTGCTTTGTTTCACAGTGCCTGCAAACAACTGGAGCACTTCCAATGTCAGTATTCATACCTGTTAATAGAAAAGTGGCAGCTATTTGCAGCTATCTCAGGGTGTAGATGGATCTGCATTTAACAGCACTTTTTAATCAAGGCGGAGAGCTATTTAAAATTATTAGTTCAGATTCTGCAAGTGTGCTCTCTCCAGGCTGCAGAGGCACTGTCAGTGGGCAGCACTGCTCTGCAGGCAGAAGGGCTCCCCAGGGCTGGCTTGGTGCCTGAAGGTGGTGTTGAGGACACAAGATGAGGAGTACTGCTGTTAGGTGTCCATACACATCTATCACTGGGGCATCTTGCAGGTCTGTCTGCCAAGACTGCAGGTCCTGACATGTCCCTGGATGGGAACAGAGAGAGGCCCTGTTTGCTGGGTGCTGTTGTCCTGCAGGCAGCCAGGCAGGAGCACATGCTGCTGGTGACACATCTGCAGCTCTGCTCAGGTGACTGCTGTGGGCCGTGGCAGTCAAGTGATGTCATAAAAGCTAGGTGGTCTGCCCCGGTTAACACAATTATAACTTTGCAGCCTTTTGCTTAGGATGTTGCTTTGGAAAACATTCTCACTATCTGTATTCACTGGAAGCTTTCTGGGACCTTGTTCAAGCACACATTTAACACTATACGGAGAGCTGTGCTGAAAGTGTGAGGCAGCGCTCTTACAGCAAAGTCAGTTTTGTAAACTTGCAGAAGAAATTGCTTTCAACCACAACGTAACAACAGTCTGCTGAAGTGTGTGTGGGTGAATTTAGGATTTGCATTTCCCTCTTTCAAACAATTAATTCAACTAAAAGTAGGTTATACTACAAGTATTTAACCAAAAGAAAACACGTAATGCCTCTTCTGTTAACCAGCATTATGGATGAACAAGAACAAAAGTAGAATTGCACAAGAAGCTCCTGCTCAGCAGTAAGTTTTTCAAACTACAGTTCAAAACTTCTCCCTAGAAAAGCAGTGATTGAGATTGCCTGGATTTGATCCTGCAGTGCCTGTGTTGTGCACAGTAACAGCTGTTGGCTCCTGGCAGGGGGAAGGGGACAGTGTGGGGCTTCCAACAGCTGGGAGCAGGTTGTTTTAGTATTTGCACTAGTAAATAGGAAGGACAAAAGGAAAAATTGGATCTTGCCAGTAAAAGGGCATATAAATAAAGAATGGAGAACTTTTCTTTTGTCCAGGAAATAGAGACTATTCACAAACCTGTTTGCTGCAATAAATAAATAAAAGCCTTAGAGCACTGAGTTTTGCACTAATTTGAATACTGTAATTCTCTTCAGATCATTCAGACAGAGACTAATATCCCCACAACGAAAGGATATTTTCATTTCCTTAGATGAAGAGAGCCAAACAGCCCCTTAGACTGAAAACAAGGCAGAGCTTGCAGAAATAAGAACTCAAGGCATACTGATGTCCTATGGCTGGCTTGAAATTCCTGGGCTAATGGTGTACTAGCATAGCAGGATACAGAGTAGGAGGCAAGGGCCTGTGACCATTTTGACCGATGTGAAGATGAACTTCCTTTTGCAGCATCTCTACTGTTTGCACATTTGCTTTCCCTAAGCCAAGTGCTCAGTCATGTGAACAGCTATTTGGAAACAAACAAGCCCAGGTGTTAGCTGAACCAGAGTTACCAGGTGGCAGTGTCTAAACCAAGGCCCTAAATCCCACTATGTTGTAGTACCTGACTACAGAGGCAGCAAACTGAATGCAATTTCTTCCCATATTACAACAATGTGTTCCTTTGGTCCCTTCCTAATAGAAATTGTGGCGTGCAGCATCAGATTTTGAAAGGAATACTCTGAAAACTTGTGTTGCAGACCTGATGTCACAAAATATACAAAATGTACACTTGTTATAGATGGTTAGAAATTTGGTCAGTTAAATGGAAGTAAAAAAGTTTGTGTATTACATCTGAATGAGGATCAGCTTTTGAAAGGCTGACGAGGGCTGAAGGCAGGTATTACTTTGGTGCCCTGTTTCCCCTCAGTAGAAATGGTGTGAGCAATACCATCAGTTCTTTAACCTTACCTACATGTACATCCTTCTTGACAATCAGCTGCCTGAAGTCAGTTCTCTTCCAGAACACAGGAGAGTAACTGAAGTGAAATGACCGTCAGAGAGTCTGAACTTACTGGTAGTTAATCAATAATTAATCTCTATTTTCATGGGGTTTTTTTCTCAGCTGTACTTTTGTGCTCTTCTGTATAATTTTCCTCTCCTTTCCTTCTCTTAAGATCAGTGTTCTTAATGTTTAAAAACTTGAGCAGTGGAGGAAAAACAGGATGTGTAAAATCTCTTACAAGTCATTCTTCTCTACAGAAAAGCAGTGCTTTGTCATCTACAAATGAAACTTTCTTTCCAGTTACACCTCTCCCTCCTCAGCATTCTTCTCCACCCTGACTAGTTGCTCTTTTTAGTCACATTATGATAAACAGACTCATCTCTGTGGAGCTCAGTGGTTAGTAATAACTCAGCCCCATGAGGCAGAAATATAACTTTACAGTCTGTGATCTGTCAGAAGCGGTGATCTGTAGGACTGTACTGTAAGGAGTTGCAGGAAATGTGGCTTATGGACATATTTATTAAAATCTATTGTAGAAACAGATGCATAAGCTGTAGCAATTAATGAAAAAAGTCACAGAAATCTGACTGTATACAACTTGCAAATTATTTTTAAACACAAGATTGCACTAGTAAACTGTTTTCAATTAATGATTTACTAGTTCCATTTAAAAATGAACAGGAGATCATAACAGAGTGTAGAAACTGCAAGAGATGGAACAGTATTACACATTGGCTTGGGTTCTTCTGAATTTCAAACCAAAAATGAGCATAGATCATGTTTTTGTTTTAATTCTAACAACCTTCTGGGAACTTGAAAATTTGCCTTGCCTTTTTATCTTTTGTACAACATCAGAATTGCAATCGCTTTCCCACACTTGACTGGCAAAAAAAGATGCTCTTGACTGGTGGAAAAAGAGGTTCCTTTAAGTAGGGAGCAACTAAAGACAAACACGAACTCCTTTTAAACATGCTACTTAATACACATAAAGAGACCATAGTAGCTGAAATGTTCTGCATGTTGTGCTGATTCAAAACTGGCAGTAAGGTATGCATCCTTTAGATGCACAGTAAGATAGAAGAAAATATCCCATGAAGTTTGTTATTGCAGTATAATCAGCTTTAAGACCAAAGCACTTAGAGTAGTACATCTCTCCTCCTCTCCTTTAGTGCAGTGGAAATCTTGTTCTAAACAGAGAACAAGATTTCATGTGAACAGATATTTGAAAACAAACAACCCCAGGTGTTAGCTGAACCATTTTGTTTTTTAACAATTTTTTAACCATTTTAGTTGTTAGCTGTGCCATTTTGGTTTTTAAATATATTGTAAACATGTATTTCAATACATGTTTGCTTGAATATAAGCTCAAAATGTGCACACTGTGTACTTGGGGAGGCTTGAGCGGATCCTTAGTTCCTGAGCTGCCCTTGTTCCTGAAGATAAAGGAAACTTTCCATCGAAAAGGTTTTTGCCCTTGGTGACAGGTGCTTGTGAAATTCTTGGTGATACTAATAGGTGGGTACCCTCAGATAATATGGCCCAGTTCATGAAACAACTCAAAAGACGAGGATTTTGTGGCCCAAATAATCAAAGATGTTTATAATATCCCATGAACTCAGTGCAAAAGTCTGTAGGATCTCAGCACGTGATTCAGCCTGTACTTCTATTTTGTGGAAACCTACAGAACACAAGTTGACTCTTGAATTGCTGGAGATACATTGCTGCACTATACTTGAATATCTTTAGCTTCCTCAGAGGTGTAGGCGTCATAGTCAGGTACACAGGATTGCACTTGAGCAGAGAGGTGAGGAAAATGCAAGTAAAGCAGCCTCAGCAAAGAGTGGATAACTGCAGCATTTTGGAGAGAAAGAAAAACATTCCTTGAGAATTAGGGCAAGTTAGACTTGGGGAGCAATACCACAATAGCCCTTAAAAGAGTGACTACATTTGATCAATCTTCAGATTGCACTAGTCCTAAAACATTTCCAAAAGCTCTGTCCTCTGGCTGCCAGTGTCAGCTCTTGTTCTTGTTCACCTTCAAGCAGCTGTTTTTCATCCATGAATTCAATTCGCCCCGCTGAACATGGGCTCACTACAAAGAAGTGATACAGTTGCAGGCAGTGAAAACCGGCTTGTGCTGTGTGTGTCACACAAACATATATTGCTGGCATTTAAATGCAACTTTCATACCTAGTAAGGGTCAACAGACAAATTCTGTAAGAAACCAGAGGGAAACTGGTTCTTGTGAAATGTCACAAAACTGAGCTGGGGAAGGGGGACAAATACTGGAAGTGCTGTTCCTGTTGAAAAAGACTGAAACCATCTCAACGCATCACTGTGGTTTTCTGTCACCTCTTCCTGGTGGAACAGCTGTCTTTCATGGACAGTAGTGTCAAATCCTAAAGAGGTGCAGGATGAAGAGAATGAATGTGTTCTCTCCTCATTACCAGCACAAGGTCATCCATCAGTGCCATTATAGTAGTTTCATTTGTGTCCTGGCTTGCATCCAAGTTGCACTGGGACTGCTTCAGTTAGCTAAAATAGGCTCCATTAACTCTTGTAAGACATGTATTTCTTGCTACAGGCAGAACCTTCCTTCAAAGAACTGTATCTATACTTTCATGAATATCTGTCAGCCAGACAAAAAGCTGTCCAAGATGCTCACATAGGGAAGTAGTAAATTGATTTGAACTTTTGCCATTCATGTAACCAATCTTTTCATAAATATTAAAAGATTAAATATGTACTGTGCTGTTTAGGTTGCTACTGCATAGTCTGGACTTTGCCCTTCCCCCTTCCTCTGCCCTTTCAGTGTCACATTAATCAATTCTGCAGATATTTGGGTCCAAAAAGTACTGGCAGAAAAGGGAAAAAAGCTTCCCTACTATTACTGCTGAGCTCTAGGCTGGACCTGGGATTAAAAAACCCCATATTAATACTACTGGCTACAAAATGGCTTCATGCCTAGATCCTGCAGTAGACATGCCTTCAGCAAACCCATTTAATGATTCATCTTTATCTCTTTTAAAAGAAATATAACTTAAAAGTGTACACAAAATACACATTGCACTTTATGGAAAGGGAAGGAACAAGATTCCACCAATTCCAGGCGTCCATTTCATTAGTTGTAGTCTCAGCAGCATATTTTTAACAAGCTTGCAGGTATGTTTTAAAGCATTCCTTGCTTATTCAAACTATCCAAGCAATCTCCTAGTTTGCTTTGTCTGCCTTTTAAGTTGAAAATCATCAGCTTTCATGATTATTGTTGGTGTCAGTGGCGCACAGCAGATACATATATATTATTATTCTGTTTTATTTTGTTTGGGTTAGTTAGCTTGTGTTTTAATGTGCGGTCATTACAGTGAAAAAGTTTTCTATATAAATCCAAAGAGACTGAAAAAAAATCATAAAGGAACTCCACTGCTTGCTCTAAATGGAAATAAACTCTCAGGATCCTAAGTTTCTACAGATTTCTATAACCTTAATGAAAATTAGTCAATATAGTTCCATACAGCACCCTGGAAATGAATAATAAAATGAATAAGAAAAGCCCTCCTGTATCCAGAGGCAAGGCCAGCCTCAACACGCAGCTTGTGGAGAAAGGGTGGACCCAGTCAGTGCGACAGCCCTGTCACTCTCAGATACAGATCTGATGGAAATAGCTGCCACTGTGAATCTTGTTACCCTGCACAAGGCTCCTGACTCTACTGGTGCCAGCTCCCTGACCTTTCCAAATTGGCAGAGCTGCCTTAGCACAGCAGACAAACAATCACCTGTTTGAGGTCACAGCTGCTGAAGCTGAGTCCCAGAATACAGGTAAAGCCACATCTCTGAGTGCACTGCCAGTTGTGAGGATCCAACTATATGGCACATCCTTGTTTTTTCCTGCCTTTTAGGCATCGCATTGCATACGTACCTATCTTTCTCCAAGAAATCAAACTGTCAGTCTGGGAGCATGTATGATTGATTATTTATACATGAAATGTCAGCTGCTTTTCTTTAGTGTGTGCTAGGGATGTTCAGCAACTTTAAAGGTGACATCCCAAATCTCTTACACAAGTCCACAAGTCCATTCCATTCAACACCCCACTCACTGAAGAAAGTTAATGACACTAAACCACACATATAAATCGATGCATCTAAATATAGTATAGAAATCTTGGTGCCTGTGTGGTCAATAACACTGAACTGTTTCCCACAGTTCAAAGACTGTGTTTTGAAACAGAAGGCTGGGAAGAACAAGAACCTGTCAGCCTCTGCTTTGTGACCACCAGCTTTAGTGCTGGAGCAAGTATGGCTAATCCAGAGCAAAGTTTATTTCACTGCACTGGAAGGGGGTGGCCCCTCAACAGCCTTTGGTTTTGAGATGACTTTAGCTCTTTGCAATTGCCAATATAGCACCTGCACTAGGAACAAATTTTAAAAAGTAGGTCACAACTGCACATGCAATTACTGATTGCACAAAACAGGCAGGCTATAAAAGTGTCCTGGTGTATCTGCTTTAAGTGCTGGCATGCAATGTCAGGAAACTCAGAAAACACAGGACCACCTGTGGAGTCCTCATTGCAGCATGATCCTGTTAAGTTAATACTCTCGAGCCTCTCTGCTGACTAATACAGGCAAGCATTGCAGCCAGCCAGGATTTTAATAAGCGGGACACTTCTACCTAGGGTACGTGCCAGCCCTAAGCTTGATGTGGAAAGTAAGCACAAAAGTAAGCAAGAGGTTAAAAAAGAAAACGTCTGGCTTTTTCAACAGCTGGGTTCCATTGTGAAAGGGTCATGTGGTGCCAAGGAAAACAGAAAATAGGAAGGCACACAGATTTGTTAGTTTGAAGTAATTGACCACATGGTGTCCAATGGTTTGTGTTCTCATGTTCTCCAGAGTGAAGTCCCACGGGAGCTGAGGCAGGGGTTCCAGTTCCTAGCACTCTATTGTTTACCCTGATGGTTTCCAGATGCTGGAGACAAGGACAGTGAAATCTTTGGGATGCTGCCAAAGAATGAAAAAGACTAAAGAAAACACTGAGGGTATTTTTTAAATTTCATTTTAAAGAGACAGTACTTAGTGAAAAGACCACCTTCTTTTACAGTTCCTTGCTCCCTCAAGTACACATGCTCACATTGTTCCTCTCTTTTTTTTTGCCCCTTCTCCCCCATCTGTATCTTTTTTCCATTTTTTTTCCCATTTAAACAGCTCTGTAACTAACCAAGGGAAAGCAATGTAGGGTTTCAGGTTTTTTTTTCCCTTGGCATCCATAGCTCATTTAGCTGTTACACAGTGGATGTGCAAAAATGGTCAGAAAACCCCAGCAAAAACTTCATAACAGGCAGATCACCAAGAGAGTGTCAGCAATGATGGGAAAGCCTCAGAAGGCTATGAGTTCAAGTTTGCTTTGGCATAACTGGAAGAAGCTTGCAGAATTCTACAGAGTGTTTTCAAACATCTGAACCACGGAAATCAGGGAAGGGGAGCAAGAATTGGAGAGCAGTGCACATATTTACCAGCAAAGCCAGAAAGCAGAGAAGAGCAAGGGAATGTAAAATAAGAAAAAAAGTCCCAAACCCCTCCTAGTGATTAATTCTTCCAGAGGAATGCGGTCCAAGAGCAGAGCTTCAGTGTTTGGAGGCCTATATTTTAGTGAAATTTGGCTGCCAGTACTCTTGAGTTGGAGCAAGTTTGTACATTGCACCTACGTGTATGTATGTACTTGGGGTTAGGCAGAGACTGGAAATCTACAAAAGAATTCCTGTTGTTGCCATCAAAAGGTAGTAGATGAGATACTTCTCCTGTTCACACATGAGAAATACCATGTTGTGCCTTGCCTTTTCTTTTATTGAAGGATATCTGCTATAGTAATTTCTTTGCTGCAGTCTTCATGTCTCCTGAGAGGGGTGAATGGCTGTTTTTTAGGCTAAACCCCTCCTCTAAAGTAGTCTTGTTAGAATTTAATTTGTTACAATAAAACTTTAGCAAAATCTGCTGTTCAAGAAGAAGCAAACAACAGGCTTGATTCTAGATTCACTATGAAGTGTAAAACCTACTCATATCATAGTTCAAAATTCATCTATACTCGGAACCTTAGGCAACTTGCTGGCCAAATTTCAGACCCTCTGATATGGTCTTCTGCATTGTCTTTCAAGGAGTCTCTTACCAAACCCAGTGATGCTGAAACTAAGGTATGATAGAAGGGCACAAATGCCTTTGCTTTTTCTCCTTCCTGTCTCCTGGACAGGCTCAAAGTGCCCTCATGTCTCTTTCCTTTGTCATTTAGTAATCTGTGTGTGAAGGCCTGATAAAAACGTATCATTCAGAGAGGAGCATTGGTTTCTACTGTACATTTCAAAGATTTTTAATGCTAAATTACTGCTATCTTTTTCTTACTGTATGTATTAACATTGACACAGAAGAGCTGAATCCAGACAGCACTGAAATTGAAAAGGGCTTAAGAAAGACTTCTCATCAGATGCTGTAAACAGGACTTCCAGCATGAGCCAATACTCCAGAAAGTGAGTGCAGGGTATGTTTGTACATTGACCTGTACATGCCCAGACGTTCTGTGTGTTGGACAAATAAAGGGCAGCGCTGACACGCAGCCCAATGCACACACCTGGTAAATCCAGTCAGAAACAAAATAAAACACGTGATGTTTAAGTTTATGTATCTGTTTGATGACGTGCTAAAAATATTAACTGTGTTATTTTGACACAGAATTGTGCTGCTTTCTTACTCCAAAACCAGATCAGATCATGCTGAATTCTAAAACAATGCAACATTTTTATCACCCTTGAAATGATGAAGCACAGACTCAACCTTAATTTTTTACCTCTTTAAAAAAACTAATAAAATCTAATCTGTGATTGAAAATAAAAGATTCCCTGTGATTTTCTACTTCACCTCCTTCCTTGTTCCCAAATAATATGTAATAAATGAGTTGCAAGCCTTTTTCCCTCTCCATAAACTGAAAAGAATTTCTAAGGTTGTTACTACCTAGTACTTGAATCACATCCTGAATGGTGCCTGACATCAGCAATCGGTCAGCTGGTCCTATGTCAAGATTTTGTTTCACGGTATAGCATGCCCAATACTTTCATTTTTTGTAAATGAAGATCTAATAGTAGCTATGGTAACTGTATTGCTGTCTCTGAAGCTGGACCTTTTTTATGTTTATTGTAACTAAAGGTGGTTTTTCCTTCACTGAGAGGTATCATTTCATATAGGCATGTGCACGCCAGAAAGGCTGTACTGGGCCAGACAAAGCACTAGCCCAGTCCTTGGCAGGTTCAGCCATGGATGTCAGAGGAGACTACAAAACCAAGCTAAGCATAAAATAAGTTTTACCCCAGTAAGCTCTTTCAGACACCACCAATTTGCAATTGAGAGATGCCCTGAGCCAGTGGTGGAATCTTTACCCAAATTCTGTTCTGATCTTGCTGCTCAGAAATGTAATCCGAGAGTCCTATATCTGATAGAGCATAGCTGATTAAAGGAGGAGTTAATAACCCTGTCATGAATGTGCTAACCAAGTGGCAGTGTTGGATCATAATTCACTTCCACTGAGGAAATCACAAGAGAGTAAATGTTCCATATTTCTTACTTCGAGTGGAGATGATGAACAATGATACTGTCAAATGCTCTATGTTCCCCACACTTTGCTTCTAACTTGAAAGACTCAGAGTCAAAATTACTTACAGTCAGCATATGAAAGATATGCTTGTTTTCAGACTGGCACTTTTTGGAGGCTCAAATGGTATCAAGTAGATTAGCAAGAATGTTTTTATAAAAGGCTCTGTTTTCCCTGTTGAAGTGTCTTGGTTCAAACACGGTGCTTGTGTTGGCCTTACCAAGACATGTTTTTCAGTCTAGTTCCTGAAAGACAAACTCCTGCAGACCAAAGCCATTACCCCACGTTCTTCCTGTGTGCTGATCTCACAAGGGCAGAGAGAGGACTGCAGACAAGGCTGCCAGTTTGCACTGGCTCCAGTGCACCTGCACTCAGCTGGGGATTGCATGGTCTCTGCAGGCAAGCAGAAGAGCTTTCCCCATGGGGCTGTCCAATGAAAATTTAAACTTCAACCAATTTTTGATCTTGTTACTGTGATGTAAACAGATAAAATATGGGGGAAATACTCTGAGATGAAAAATATAACTGTTATTGCACTACATTTGTTCATTGCAGTATTCTTACTTTTCTTCCAAGACTTTGTTTACTGCAAAAGGCACTTGGAGTCCTGTAGAGAGCCTGCATCAATTTCTGAGTATATATTGCCTCCTTAATGTTTTCTGTCAGCATACTCGAAAAGAATAGGTGCAAAATTGAAATTAGTTCTTGGTATACATGGAAAGAATAAATTGTATTGAATGACAGAGGGTAAAGTGGACAGAGCTGAAAAGGGTCTTTAATTTATGATGATTTTTTCTATTTATTTTCATAACACTAGACACGGTGGAGATGACTGAAGATTGAACCTTGGCTAAACAGATATCATTATATGGATAAATGCTACTTGGTGGCTTCACGGTGGCTGTGAATCCAGCTCCTAGCAATTCCCTCTTAAAGTCTGCTACAGAGATGGATTGTATAGAAGGATTTTTACTGCAATTTCCTAGATACAGGTCCTGCAATTTTGACTGGCTTTTAGGTACTCCCTGAGGAATATGTTACCAATTTCCTTGTACCTTCTGCTTTTCCAGGCACCTGAATGAGAGTTTCCAAAGCTTGATAGAAATTGGTACACTTGGTGCTGCAGTGTACAGTGCCAAAGCACTGTGAATATCTAACATGCTGTGTTAAAGCTTAGCAGCGAGATGGAAACCTTTCAATTCCATTGCACTTTCAACTGCTGCCAACCTGGCACTCCAGTGTGCAAGTTTTGAATCAAGGCTGGTGTATTTTTTTTCCAGGCAGATTTTTTTCCGTACTGTAAACTGGCTGTTCTATTTCCGAATAACACTTCATTTAGGGCATAAAAAGTGGTTTGAAGGAACTCTAGGACAAGCCTTTGGTGACTTAAAAAGAAGAAGCAATTTCTTACTAACGAAATTTTTCCTGTATGCACATTTTTGACATTGGAGAGATGAACACAAATACTGGATATTTATTGGTCTTTTTTTTACATCTATTACTGAAATAACTGAAATGCTTTACATAATGAATATAAGAAGGGGCATCAAGTGCTTCATAAGCAGCTAATGCTTTTGAGAGGCTCTGGATTTGAATGTTGAGTTTCAGATATGAAAAGGAGTTTTGTTTTCACGAAGTATAGCTCATCAATCTGTTTTTCAGGTGTCCAACATGGTAAATTAGGGGCTTTTTTGTATCTTTTATGATTTTTCAGGAGTACTGTACAGGGCAAACTCAATACCTAGCACCAGAAGTGAAGAGAGTATTTTGATTTGTAATTCTTTTTTCTATAATTATTCTAGCTGATTAGTTAAACATTGAAGAGCTCACACTTTATTTAATGCTCTGTATTGGTACTGGAGATAGATCTCTGCTCAAGACAAGAAAATGTAAACACAATATGTGGATATATGTGATTCTGTATTTGTTAGAGAGACGGAAAAAGAGAGAGACACCCTAAGCACTTGTCTGGGACTTAGCGTGCTAATAATGTGCTGGTTGCAAGCAGCTGATTCTCTTCAAGTATGTCTGACCTAGCAGATGTCTTGAAGTTAGAGAGCTATGACCTCAAGCACTGGCTTATGGAGAGGTTGGCTCCCAAAACGGAGCTCCCAATGAGGCAGTCAGAGAGAGAAAATAAGAAAGAAAAATGGTTTTATTTGTTGCATCCGGTTAACCGGTAACAAAACAAGCAGCAAAACATAGACAATTATATCCTGAGTTTCAAGAGCTCCAGTTCCAAACTTTGTTTGACCTGGTTATTCTGGGCTGGCTTTAGAAAATGAAATGCTGTCTTTCCTCCTTAGACCTGAAGACTGTTTCCTGCCTGCGATTTATGGCTAATGGTGGACCTCAAAGTACTGCATAATGTTCAGTATCAGAGGAAGTGAAGTAGATTTAGCTGCGAACACAAACTGAAAAGGGGATTATCAGCAGATTTCTGCAGCTCTTGTGTGTATCACATGCAGCAGACTCCAAGGAGTTTTCTCCCTTCTTCTTCTGGCTTGTTTATACTCACTAAATTGCATATCTGGGGATTGTATGCTGTGGTCAAAATGTCATCAGTTAAAATTTTAGCAGTTTTAAGCTGGTTATAGTGCTTTAAAATATTCCACATTGATACTATCTTGTTCCCATAAAAATATGGACATCAGCTATTTCTGCTGCAACTGTTTAATGTTTTGGGGGTTTTAGTGGTTTGGTTTGGTGTGCATTTTTTTTTAGGTTTGGGCCTAAAATAGTGCTTTCTGTTATAGGCATTTTGAACTTGCATTTTCTTATCAGAATGTGTGAACAGATTATAGTACAGGCAAAATCTGCTGCTCATAATCCATAGGAAAATCAAATAGCACAGCACTAAATGACCCATGTGGTTTCAAACTGGACTTAACCAATGGCAGTAGAAGTTGTGCTGAAGAAGTCACTGGGAATAAGACACAGCTACCATTGGGATGAATGTAAATAGAGGAATAGTAACATTTTTGCACTTGCAACTGGTATCTGATTTGAGAATTGAATATAAAGTGCCAAAATACTATGAGTTTTAAAGTTTCTTTTAGTGAGAGCCTCATAACTGATGCAAAACTTATGACAACTAGTAATGTTTTGATTTTGTTGTTATTGTGCTTTCCTTGAAGTACTATACAGATATTACTTTGAATTCCCAATTCTCCTGTGCACACTGGAATAAGCTTGTGTGACAGTGCCTTCCCTCCTAGGCACCCTGTTTTCAGCCCCTCCAAAAAGTCTGAGTATTTTTTGGAAATCACTGGGCATCCTTCCCCAGGCTACATTAAATGTGTACACAGCAAGTCACTTTGCAATAATCACCGGGAAATTTTGGTCCAAATACATTTTCAAGATGCTGGCTGCTGCCAGGAGGGAGAATGCACAGCTGATGCACCACAGTTGCTTGGGTGGAACCCCACAGAGGAGTTCAAGCTTTTTAAACCTTCCAGAAAAATTGTACCTGTAGTCTTGTTACATCTTGAGCACTTTGGTTGCCTCTTTCTTTCATTTTTGTATATTCCATAGGAATAGGAAGCCACTATTGTTTCTCATGTTATATCACAAAACAAAAGCCAAATTTCTAGTAAGAAAATATTTATGCAAAATTCTGAATAGGCATAATTTTCTGGTTCTCACAGTAAGCCTCTGCCTACCTGTAGATTTTGGATATCAAGCACAAAATATGGCTGAAGGAGAACCTGTGTTAAGGGGAAAAACTTTTCCAGATCTAGAACAGGACCTCAAGGGGAAGAGGGTTTAATTCCAAATGGCACATAGGACATGTGGTTGCCCTTCTTATTCCTCCCACTTCCCCACGGATTACTAGTTACTCTTGCCTTAAAAGGAATGTGACAAGGCAAAATTAATAATTTTAGACTCTTCTTGTTATAGCAATGTGGGTCAAACAGGATAAAAGGAGTGTTAGAGGAAAAATGAAACAAGTTTTATTACTGATCTAGAAGAGCTCTCTTTGAACTTGAGGATTAAGGACTGCAGAATATGGCAAAATATTTGAGAATGTAAAAGCTGTGTCTTTGGCACTTGATACCTAAAGCTCTCAGCATGAGAACTGAGATCATAGAATCCCCCAAATTTAGGTGTTTGCCTGTATCTTCTGTCACAAACCTAATCACCTAAGCAAGCAAGTTCTTAAATACATATTTAACTTCAAAAGCATATGAAAAATTATATTGAAATCAGGTAAATTTTGCTGGATTGTGATCTTTTGATTCCAACAGTAAACTTAATTTGAAGGAACCTGAACTTTACTCGGGTTTTTTCTTAGAGAGGGGGGAAAAAAAAATGTTCTTATCTCAACCCAGTTCCATTCCTCTCTGTGAGTAATGTATGTGGGGAAAAGTTCAGTGCTTGATACTCTTCCTAACAGTCAGACTATTTTAGAGCAGACAAAAAAAGAAAAGAACCACAGCTGAATGAGACTCTGTGTCTGTTGCTTAGTATGGCGCTCCTCTTGCTATTGAAATAAGTGTGAAAGCAAAAGAGACATCTGTGCCAAAGAGCCCGGTAACCCAGAAATTTCCTGTCCCATTCTTTCCTATGGAGAATGCAGGGATTTGGGAGCTCTCAAGACAAACATGCATCTATATTCCCATGTAAGACAACTGTATAGCTGCCAGGATTGCAAGATGGCACAGAGTGTAGTTTTTTCTCAGTCAAACTATGCTAGGAATGGATAATCCTGTCTTTTATTTATACATTAAAAATATATTTGAAAAAAAATCCATTAGGTTATCCATTAAAGTCAGATGTAAATAAACATGTAGTAAAAAACGATATAAATGGCTAATTCCTAGGCTTTATAATTGTTTCACTGAAACTGAGAGTTTGTGACAGTTTTTGCCATAGTGCTTTATAATGCTTGCTCACATGCACCAGAAACACTATGAGAAAAGACTGATTGGTGAGGGTAGGTGTTGTCTTTCTTCTGGTGATGATATAGGGTTACATAAACCTGGAAGTAAACAGTTGTCTGTCACTCAGGACAAAGATGTTTTTCTGCTGAGTTAACTTCAGATGCAATTAAAACCAGAACTGTGATACAGACTGGGATGAATGGTTGTAGACAACCTATGGAATTAGTGATGTAACACAGACTTTCCTGGCAGCTGTGGAAGTTAAAGACTGTATACCTATGGCTTTGCTCCCATTCGGTTTGAGAACTGGCAGGCATCCCATTTTTGTCCTGCACAGCACCCTGATGCCAGCTGTGGATTGTCCTCTAGTGCAGCCACTGCTTTTCCTTGGGAGCATTGCTCTCTGGAAACAGTGCCTGTGGAAAAACCGACCAATTTACTTTTCTACTTTATCTTATTTCTTCAGCTGTGAAGAAATAACAGCAAGTATAGAAAGCGTGTTTCCAAGTGACATTTACACTTTTACTAGGGAGCACTAGTACACTGCTTTCTGGATCCTGACTAGAGGTAAAACCTTATATGCAAGATTGGCCAGAAGAACTCCTAGAATGGACCCTGTTGGACTAGCCAAGGAAATATGCTCCTCCTTTTTCTTCTCTTCTTCCTCCCCTTGTACCTCTTTCATTGTATGGCAATGGTGGAAGGAAGGAAGGTGAAAGACAGGAATAAAAATAAAAGATCAAGAAAGTTGATATCATCAGACTAAGCAACTGATTCTTCCCATTGTATTTTAAATCCATGCATTAAAAAGATGTTGAACGTGTAGGTGTGCAAACACTTTATCTGGCTGTACTGATGTGAACTGAGCTGCTCTGCTGTGACCTGCTGCCAGTGTCTGCATGAGAACATTCCATCACTAGGACCACTTCAGTCACCAGTTCTGAGAAAACAGTGTTTTAAATAGCACCTTATTAATACCTTGTGCTTGTCTTCATTTCTTGACAATAGATCTGCACATATTTTTGTTAAAGAGTACTTAGATTCTATGATGGAACTTACAGAACCTCTTACAGAAGTTAAAATCAGTCAGCTAGAGTTTTTGTGTGGAAAAAATAATAATCTTAGGTTCCAGTCTTACAACAGGATTCATGCAGGATGACCTGTGGCACAGTTGGAAATTCCCTGAAGTTTAAGGAAGATCTTTATATAAACAAGTATCTGACTGAAACTTCAAGACCTTGTATGTTTTGTCACTTACTGTTAGACCAGAGCTGTAGTCAAATGTCTTGCTATTTGAAAAGGAGCATATTAAAAATTCAGTCATTTAACCTTAATGGAGTATCTATTAATTTTTAAATTAGAATTAAATATCACCCTTTCCTCATGGAAGTACCACAGCAAACACATATGTTCAGAAAGACAAAAAGAGGATAAAGAAATTTGCTGTCTATTGGCTTGGGATCATTTATATCAGCTGAAGTACAACAAAACAAATTCCTTCTGCCATGTGTCCAAGAAGCAGGCATGGATCCGATAGAAACATCTGTGACTGGAAAATGTGCTATGCTCTGGCCAAGCTGTCGTTGCAGAGTGAAATACGGGGTAAGTGAAAGTACTGCCTGGACAAGTGAGTAGTAGTAAAGCTATACAGATGTGAGAGAGAGGCTTCTCTTCTGCTCAGTGATACCTCCTGCCAGTGTAGGCCAGGCGAAGAGGGGAGAGGACAAAAAATGCTCAAGGCTGAAAGGAGAATGCTCAGGGCTAAAAGGAACTCAAGTGGCAAGTGAGGGACTGCAAAAAAACCTATGGAAAAAAAAAAAGACAAAAAATGTTTTGTCAGCATTCAGGTTTTTTTCTTACATGTCTCGCAACACATTGCTAACTCACCCTGATATATGTCAACCAGCCAGCTGGCACCCTGTCCTGCAGTATGCTAGCTGACAAAAAGAGGAGAACAATGCATTTTAGGAATGGCTGAACCAAGCACAGAATCTGTATGTAAAACTATAAGGTCACCTCCAAGAGCTCATTTAGTCTACAAGTTAAACAAATGTAACTAATGTTCCTTCAGATGTATGACTGTTTGAGTTGTCCAGCACAGATTTCCTTCTAATCTGACAATATATTTCCGGCCAGTTCATTCTGAGAGGGTTAAAATCTGCATTGGTTATACTGCTTGCGTAGATAAGATCCTGTAAAGACCCTGCTACCTTGTTTAGATTTGGGCTGTGAGGTGGTCACAAGGGTGATCTGTGAAAATAAAGGCTGATCAGCCTCTCTTCAAACAATTCCCCTGTTTATACACAGTAAGTGAATGAGAACATGATAGAACTGCAGAGTGGGTAAACTGGAACTTCTAGCTCTTTCACACATTAAGATATTAAACTGAATTAGAAAATAACACACTGAAAAGATTTAAAGAAAATATGCATTATACAAGGCATAGTTCCAATTTTTGGCACTCACTGAGACTGGGAACCGAGCTGCATTCAAAACCAGAATCAAGTATTTATAAAGAGTGAGAACAATGAATTAGGCATGGTAAAAACTCATCTGCAATTAATAAAAAACAGTATTCAGCAGGACATGCGGCAACTGCAACTCATAAAACAACGTGACAAAGATACACTTTAAGATTTTACATCCATTAGAAGATTTTTTAAAATTTCTTGAAGTATCTGTTTAGTCATTGCTCTTTACTAAAAGTGATCTCTCTTTTGAGGCTGTTTCTGTCTAATGGTCTGAGAAAAAGTGCTGGGTATCTCCAGAGTCTTGGCAGAACTTACACAGCCATTGTTACTTTGATGGTGGAAGATGATGACTCTATGGAGAGGGATGGAAACATGAATTAAGAGTGCAGGATTCCATGGGAGCACAGTTGCAAACAAAGTTGAGCTGGTGGAGGACTTGGTGAAAACCAAGATGCTCACAGGAAGCGGACACTGACAATTATGCTAGTGTTGGGGGAGAGACAGAAGAGGATGGAATCAGAGTAAGGGAGAGATCTGAACCTAAGTGGCATTGTGCTGCAGGCGTGCTGCTATTTTAGTCAATCTCCTGGAACTGCAGGGTTATTTACTGGAAATCTAGCCTGAAAATGCATTCTTTGTGTAATGCTCTGAGTAGGAAGCCACCCCAAGGGATGTGAATTACCAAATACTGTGACATGATGGTGTAGAAGATAAACCCAAACAAACCATGACCCTCAAAGGCATATAGCTAAATATTTATTTCAGAGTCAATTGAAAAAAAAAAAAAAAGAATTTTCATCCAGCAAGAGCACACAGTAATCCTGCAGGTCTAACTTGGCTCTGCTGCTTTCTTATGCTCTATTCCCAGTCAGGACAGATTCAATGTTCCTGGACTTGGGGTCTGCAGTGGGGTCAGTCCTGCCTGAGTCAGGTAACAGAAAAGGCACTTGCCACAGCAGTTAGCAGTGCAACACCTATTCAATACACATCATGGAAACCATAAGCCAAGTTTATTAAAAAATTATGTGGAACAGACAGGATTTATAATTTACACTAGATTTACACAGATGTTTAATAATTAAAATACCATTTAATTCTTCAACCAGTCTCAAATTAAGGTTCCCTGGAATTCATCCAGTACTAATGTGACAAACTTGCCTTTCATGAATTTGAGACTTACCACAAGTCAATCTGTTACTGACAAGCAAATTTTTGAATATTTGGATTTCTTCAGGGGAGTTTTGTGAACATTTATGCCTCTCACTGAATATTTTCATTCATGAATAACCACAAGGATGCAAATGCAGTTATTTTTTGAGCATGTGGTCCTCCTGAATGAATAAATGTCTCAGCATTTATCTTCATCCGTGGACACCTGGATAACTGGTCTCTCCATTTTATTTTTTTATACCTCACAGAAACTTTGTGTTTTAGGTAACATGCTATGACAGCCTAACAGATGAATTAAAATTCTTGGCTACCAAAGGAACAGTAGTGCAAACTTCTATTTGAGTAACTTGCTATTTACACATGTAGAATTCTTGCTATAAAAGGCTGATTTTTTTGGCATAGCAGTTCAAAGATGAGCAGATTTTATGAATTTTACCACAGAAGTCCATTATCAATTTTCTACATAAAAAATAAAAGGAGACACTAGGATCACAATCAGTTCCTCAACACCGGCTATGAGTTTTATGTTACCAGCTTAGTGTGTTTACCTTACTGTCAAGGCAAGTCAGCTGTAAGTAGCAGTTACTAAGTTTCAATAATTTTGATCATAAGAAAAGCCTTAGAAAGGTATGGCTGAGAGGATGGTGCATGGAAAAGGTTTTTTGATTCGTGTTGTTACGAGTGTACAGAGACCCACAGGCTTTAGAGAGGTGAATGTCATGATTCTACTTTACAGATGAGAAACAAGTTGCTGCTTTTGCATATATTGTCATTATTAATGCAACCCTGAAGCACGACAATTTAGTGCAAAAATGATGTTTCTCTAAGTGTCCTAGGTTTGGGGCCTGATTCATTTGCTATGAAGCAATCACTTCTGTCTTCCTGTTAGGACTGCTGCCATGGGGCCCCTGACGCTGCTGAATCATCCCCTCACGCTCATACACACTGGTAATATTTACTAAATGAAACACTTATGTCAACAATCATTGCTTGGCAGTGGAGAATACATGGCAGGAGATATCTTTAGTATCAAAAGGGTTGTTACCCAGCAGGATACATCACTGCTTGAAAACAGAAGTTTATGGCTATTGAGCTGGCTCTTTACTGCTCAACATCTAGAGAAAAAATCTGAATTGCTGATAAGGGGCCAATTGGTGTGTTGACATAACATCCCACTCTACCCTACTTCTTTAAAGTTCTGCGGTTTACTGCCACACTATCTAGAACTACAAGGTTCTGATGTAAAATACAGAAGCAACTGCGAAACTACGCGTACTGTTTTGGTTACTAATAGGAATACGGCAGTACTAGAAAACAAAGAAGTATTGGTGAACACAAAGAATAAGACACAAATGTGGCGTGCCTGTAAACCAAAAGAACTGCAAGCTGAAAACAAGACAAGCTTTGTCAGAAGCAGTGGGACTCGAGTGTCCAGTTTCCTAAGGTTCCTTTGAATTTTTGCAAAGAATGGAAAGTTTATTGCACTCACGTACTCATTCTGAGACCCAGCATCTCTTGGATCTCTGTGGGGAATAAGGAGTGCTCAGGTGTCTAAAAACCAAAAGCTATAGGATTTGGATCAGGATTTGTTTTCCAGTCTTGTTGTCTAGGGAAAAAAGAAAGGGCCACAAACCACATCATTATCAGCTTTATAAATGGCTGTAGGTGAAGTTTCCTCTGGAAGCTCTGCCCTGTGCCATTAACCAACATGACTTCCTGCTCAAAATTCCTTCTTTTCAAAAAGCCATGAAGCAGAAACTGACTGGAGAGAGAGAAAAGACTATTTTAGCTACTTTAGGACTTGGGTTTCCATGAGGGAATTGGACTTTACTAGAAAAGAAATGCTTTGTTTGAAGGGGGAAAAAAATCCCCCCAACTCTCTTGCAATCTTACTCCTTGAACATGAAGCTTGTCTGTTCCTGTCATGCTAAACTTCAGTTTCTGTTTTGCAGTCCTTGAGTCACCAAGTGACCAGAGTCCAAGCTCTTCTACATACACACTCTTCTACTCTGCCTGCCTCCCACTTTGTTCTGCTGGGATAAAGAACTGTTATTTTGCTGGGAGGGAAGAATGTCAATAATTATGTGCAATATGAATTCAGAACCTGCTTACTGGAGGTGCATGCTTTAAATATAAGCATTCTTTAATTATAAGTCCCAGAACTATCTTTTTTTCTTTGAACCTGCACTTGGAATTTGTGGAGGGAATCTATGAGTACTCTAATCCAGACTCTCTACTCAGAGCTTTGCTTAGTAAGCATTACAAATATTTAATAGCCTCCTGGCATTATAAGTAAGGGCATGTGAGAAAAAAACCAACCAAACAAACCAAAAGATTCAGAGGTATCTTGTGCAAATAACTAGGAGAGGGCTCAGGATAAAAAAAAAATCCAGAAATACTGAATGTTCAGGAGCTTATAAGCATCGAGGTCCATGGTTTGGATTCTGTCTGTTTCGTAGCTGCAAATCCAGTGTTGGGCTGGGCTCAGACACTGAACAGTTTGCTGAGGCAGGTTCAAAGATTCTCTGGTCTGGAGCTGGGATCCAAACTACTTCCAAGCATAACTTACATTTACATTTTTTTCCCCTTGTCTTCCAAGGCCCTAACTATTTTGCTCTTGGCTTATGAAATATAAATGGACATCAAAGGGGATCTTCTACATTAAGACAATGTGTATCAGACCCTACATAAAAACAGAGAAGAAAGAAGTCCTTTGTGTGTTTTAAAATGATGATCTAAATTTTAGAGCAAATTCTCTGGATGTCACGGGCTGGTGCTGCTTACTGCTCCATGTATCAATGAGAAATGAATGACTGTCGTGTTATGTTTTCTCTGTCCTTATGCACCATAATTCACAGTTTCAAACACTATTTCCTGAAGCTAGAAACACAGTAGAATAGACGGGACAAAATCCAGAAACAACATACCAGCCATTATGAGCCATAGCTTTCTCTCAACATAGCTACATTTCTTTGGTCTTTATTCTAGTTTTTAGCTTAGCCAGGCTTGAGGTGATAGTGGTGAAGTGTTGTGAGACCGCAGAATTATTTTTCTTAGCTGCTAAGATATGGTGGATATGTGTTAGGCAGAGCATATATTCTTCCAGGCATGTCTCAAAGGGCCTGGTCATAGAAGTGTTTACGTGGAAACCACAACTCCCTGAGGAAAACAAAATTAGGGAGGAAAATTTCTGTCCACTTGCTAGAATTTACTATAACCTCTGGCACCGGCTTATGTTCCAGAAAGAGCTTGATTTTTTTTAAATGATATATTATAAGCTAGAGAATGGTGTGCATTGAAAGTACATAATCCTGTAGTAACCAGGATTCCAGCCAGCCTGCAGCAGTAGAGTGTTCTTCGGTTGGAATATATCCAACAGATCTGTACTCCTTTGGAGTATAGCTAACTGAAAGAAGATAAATAATGAAGGCAGCAAAAAAACCACTCCAGTGAAGATGCATTTTAGCTGAAGATGCCAGCCATCCTGCTGACATTAAGTCAGAGCCCTGCAGCTGCTTGGAGGATGGTTGGCTTAGGTGTCTTTGCACAAGGGAAGCTTCAACGCTTAGCTGTCCCAGTTAGTTTTTTCTGTGCTGTGGAAGAAAGGAAGAGAGAGAGGAAATATCTCTTCTTTTTTCCTTCTCTCTCTGGATGATGTGTTTAGGATGAAACAGTTCTCTTTGGAACTGATAGGAAAGCACAGGCAGGAGCAGATGTTCCTGAGAAGGTCCTTGATTTTGGGGAGGAGACTGGTGAAGTATAGCTCAGAGACATCTAATGCCTCTCCATCCCTATGGGTACAACAGAAGAAGAAATAAAAAGATTGAGCAAAGCTGTGTACTGGTAAAACAACACTGGCATGATGCCAGTGACAGTATTTCAAATAGTGAGCAGCAAGCATTTACAGGAGTGTGTAACTGCACACCTCAAATTTCACTCAGGCATTTTGTGTGTCCCTGTATTCATGGCACATTGTTTGCTGTCTCCCACTTTCCCCTCTGCCAGAAAAAGAGAGCCCAATTCAGTTTACCTTTGTAATAAATTTACATACTTCCACATCCAAAGTGATGGGACAAGGCTTGAAGTTTACTTCATATAGAGGATCAAACAGAGATTCCTCTCCCCAGGGCCCAAGGAACACACTGTGAACAGCACATCTCACCAGGCTTAGCCAGCTGATCTTCCAGGGCTCTGAAACCTGAGCCTGGGTGAGCTACAGCAAGATTTAGAGCCTGTGTGCTGAACAAGGACCTGCTCTCCTGCAGCCCCTTCTTTCTCTCCTGGTTTTAATACGTTTTCAGTTCTAGTTACAATTAGAGCCCTCTTTTTCTTCCTGTCAGGTTCTCCCCCTCAATACAGACAGATTAATTTTACTTCTTAATGCCTGGGAATGCACAGTTATATCTGTATCTTTAGACAGACAGGAAAGAAAAGGCCCAAGTAATAAAACCCAAATCCATCTTGAAAGCTCAATTTCAACCAAAACAGTGGTTTAGCCATTAATAATGAGATCCTTAAGTTAGAAAATTTGTATCAAGGTGAGAGCCATTGTTCTTCTTTTTTAAGAACTCATATGAATAATTTAAGTGGAGGTTCCATGCTTACAGAGGATTTTTTAAAAATTCAGGACAGTGTATATCCTCATGACATGGTATAAAAGATAAATTTGTCTATAAAAATATCAACAGGAGAGATATCTTTAGAGGGGAAGGTATAAACTTGGTCTCAGCATGCAGAGCTCTGGGTTCCAATTCTTTATCTGACTGCTATAATCATAATGATAAAATAGATTCCAGAAAAGTCCTCATTATATGGAAGAAACATTGTAGAATGTTGTTTCCTGGAGCTGGCTTCAAACCAGAATCTCTTGTGTGGGTGAGACTTTTAAGAATTTCTTTAAACATGACTTGGATTGCAAAGCATCTGCAGAGCATTACTGCTCAGATCCCTGGACCACCACTTCTGCGTGTAGATAGCTTCAATGCAGCTATTGGCTTTTTGAGGGTTTTCTTTTCCACTGATTTAATGTTGTACCATCTTCTCTTCACCAAGGGAGTAGTTTCCTCATTTGTGATGTGGTAGTTTTTGCTAGTTTTGGAATTCCATCTTGGAAAAAACCCACATCAGTGTCTACAACATGTTGTTATAATTATGTCTGAACCAAAAATCTTTTGCATTATCTAGTCAGAGGAGAGTAACTATTCTGATCTGTGACTGAACTTTACTGGCCTGCTTTTTTATGCTGCTCCCTTATGCCAAGAGCTTCTAGGAGAAATAAAAGTTACCTGACATGGGATAAATGTTGATGGAGCTAACTGTATGCAAACTGGTCTTAGTAATGTATTTAAATGCACTTTCGGTCTTGACTCGGCCCCAGAAAAATGAGATATTAAGCTGCCCACACCACGACATTCAGCTGCACGTTTGCAAGCAGGCTTCCTTTCCTAGGGTGTCTGCATGAGCTATGGAAAGAATTCCCTGGCTGGCAGCAGCTTGGAAGGCAGCAGAAAAACAGAGATCAGAGGCGCTCTTGGCTGCACAGCTCATGCAAGGGCTGTTCATCACAGAGTTAAAGTTCAGAGCCACGAGGTTTCGCAACTGGGTTCACAGTGGGGACTGCTGTTGTTTACCTTAGGGGAAGATGGAGGCATGCAAGGGAGGAGGGAGTCACTCCCCCATGTGCTCCCAACTGCTCGACACCCCGCTGCAGCCCTGTTCCCAGTGATTTACGCAGCTGCTGGATGGGGTCTGGTTTCAGGGGATGTGAGCTGCAGGAGCAGGTGGGACTCCCAGGCAAAGACTCCAGACCTGGGACAAAACAGAAAGAGAAATCCGTCCTCTTCCCAGGGTGGTGAGGGATCTGACAAGGAAGTACTTTGTGAGTTTAACTTTCCCCTATGAGGCCAGCCCCACGGATCCCTGCAAAGCCACCTGCCACTTCCAAGGTAATAGAAGCCTGTGTAAAAATTCAGGACAACTAGTACAAAGTGTAAGAGCAAATATTGCTGCACTGCTCAACATCTAAGGCCACTAAGTGCAGTAATTTTTCTGTGTGTTAGAAGTTCTTTGTTTGGGTCTGTGTACATGCACACCCTTTCAACTCATCAACTCTGACATGCAGCACTTGCCAAGCTAGGATTTTAAATTACCTCCCACATTAGCCATGGCATAAAGAGGGACAGGATGCTCTTTATTTACTGCCGTTCTGGGGATTCTTCTCCAGGACTTGCTATGGATGTTTTTACAATTTAAAGTAATTTGTAATTTAAAACCCCAATACCCAGGCCAATGATAACAACAGTTTTTCTACTGAGCTCTGTGGAAGTTCACATCCTCTGCTTTGTATTCCCCTTCTCCCTTGCCTGCAGTTGGTGTATTCTGCCAGTAAGGCTGACATCAGATATAATTTTCAAAGAACAGAAACGTCTGAGATATTAATTTCAAATGCTGTTTTTTTACACTGAAGTGTGTACACAGGGAGATCATTCAGGGGCAAAAGCTGTGTGGTTGAGTACAGGGCTGGGAAGAGCTGCCTTCCTGGGAGATGCCTGGGACTGAATCTTGCTTTTCTCAGTTCATATCTTCCTCCTCTGCATGCCATTTAATAGTCTGTGGCAGGGATAATTGCTGCACCTCAGGCAGGGACTGTGATGACGGTCAACACAGATGGAAAGCCCCATGCCTCAGCTTGGTTTGGGTTAGTGGGACCCTCACACACATTCCAGGCTTATACAAAGATCTGTTAGTATCAGTTTAATCTCTTTAAAAGAAATATATCATTCATTTTCTAGTTGGGTTATAACCTTCATGTATGATGTATTCATTTAAAGATGGAGGTTGTGACTGTTTCTCTTGGAAGATGAAACGTTATACTGGAAGGAAGTCTGGACTCAGAAGAGGAGAAAGAGGGGGAAAAAGATTTTAGGCCACAATTTCAAAGTAACCTCATTAGCCCCTCTAAGTGAGCAGCTCTCCAAGTCACGGCAGTGACAGACCATAAGACACTACTACATGTCAGGCCTGCCTGGCCTCCTGCATGCTTGGATGTATTTTTCCCATGGCCTTCTTTGCACTCTTGCCAGGCGAAGATTTGTGTCTGTGAAAAGTTCTCAGGACAACTGGAGTCCAGCTCTGAGCTCCTCTCTGCTCTGTTAGTTTTGCTGACACAGATGCTGGAGAAAAGCTGGTGTGAAGTTACATAATGAACGTGGTGAAAGGAGAGGGGGACACCGAGCTATCTTCACCTGTGTATGAACAGAAGGTGTAGCTCCTTCAGCTGCACTTTATGCTGAGGACATAGAGAAAACTGTCCTTTTTATGTATTAATTTTTCCCATCTATATGCACAGGTACAGGTTGGTTTCTCACTCTAATCCACTTCAAAGAACTTAAATTCTTTTTTTCTCATGGGTGATGCATACTTGGTAACTGGTCCCTATCAGTGTTTAAGAACTGTAACTGAGTTTTGAAAACTTAGTTTTGAAAATCACGTGTACATGTTTTTCTGTTTTATCACTCCCTTCTGGCACCCTGCTCTCTAGCAAAAGGGATATGGTGTTTGTAGCAGAGCCTGCAAAGCTGTGCTCAGCCCTGAGCTGTCTGCAGGAATCTACACAGCTCCATGCCCACACTTCTCTGTTCAAATGGGGAAATAACTGGGATATGGAGGGCAGAAAAATCTCTGCCTCCAAATTGGCCACATTTGCATCATATCAGCTCTTGAGAAATAAAAACCAACCCTGTTATTATCAAGTTATTATATAGCTATTTTCAAGACTGCAACCTAAAGGATTGGATCTCCACTTTCTTTTTTCGTACAAGTGAACTGAACTCCTTTCTCTTCTAGACCAGACCAGAAAGAACGTAGTGCCAAAGAAGACCCAAGGGGGATGTGCCCAGGCTTTGTTTTCCAAAATAAGAAACACTTTTTAGAAAATAAGGGTTGTGTTTGCATGCTGTCCTCATGATGACTTTTTGCCCTTTGTCATCCTTGCAAAGTCAGGCAATTCCACAAAAAGCAGAAGTGCTTTGCAGGCATCTTCTGTGGGATAGGTGATTGGATTGATGGCTTTTGATTCAGGTCTTTGCATGCATCTGGATTTCCTAGTAGAACACTGATTTTCAGATTGTGTATTTTGGGAAGGGAATATATAGCAACAGTCAATTAATAGTTATTTCAATGAACTAAGTATCTACCTTAAATTTTCAGTACTTAGTTACATCATGTGTAAGTAAACAGTTTTGAGATGATATTTCTAAACAGGCTCAGCAGTGTATAAGTCTGATTGCTGAAATTGTTCTTAGTTTAGGTCAATGACCCTCAACAGCAGTTTTGTTATTCTGGTCTGCATCATGATTATCTTTTCCTGCTAACTTTGGAGTCCTTAGCATTCAGTTTGAAGAGGATAGAAATGTCTGTTTAAAGGACAGTCTCATCAAAAACAGATGAAAGAAATAGGAGAGAGTGGTGATTATCTGAAGACTTTACATGCTTGGGCCTTTGTCATGCTATGTCTGATTCCCATTTCCGTATATACACTGTCAGAAACACAGTTTGAAAATTTCAAAATGTTACTTCTTGGGAATTTCAAGGCTAATATCTTCATTGAGTACCCTGGAAAATGAGGGCTTGCTTTACAGCTTAATTCCATTTTAGTTTCTCTGGAAAGAAACACACAAATCCGTTTTGCCTGTTCATCAGGAAGAAAACAAAAGTCTATAAACCCACCTTTATAGAAAATCCCTTACTACTCATCTCCTTCCATGTAACACAAGCCATTTGAACCCCTCTGATCAGTAACATAAAAATAATGCTAGATTCATCCCAAAAGCATCTTTCCCTGGATTAATGCTTACTTTGCCCTTAGTGCCCATCCTGCTGGCCAGCCTGCTGCCTCCCTGTCTGCTCTGCATATCAAATGGTTCAGAGTCTCATTGGTCACTGGCTGTGTCAGCTTGGCATGGCACTGACCTGGGCAGGCAGGGAGGACACTATTGCTGGAGGACAAAGCTATATGGTTTTTTATAAATTATTTTTTAGTACACTGAAAGCTAGGATTAATAAGATTTAATTCTCCCCCTTGCTGTATTCTGCATATAGCCAGTGATCTTGTACCTTTCTGGTGATTTTTGCTTTCTATCTCTTGACATACACATGATCTCTGCAGTCAATCATCTTCACATCTTCTCCTGAGGCCTCATCACACTAACTCTGTATTTCAGGATTTTCTTCAAGAAAAACACTAAAAGCAGGTCTTATCTCCTGCTACCTCCATGTATATTAGTTCTGCAAATAAACTTGTTCTCGCTGTTACTTGCTGAGACCAAGATGAACAGCACAACCAATACTTTCTGCTGTAGCTGAAACCAAAGTATAAACAGAGTGAATATTTCCAGGGTTCCTAAGATTATGGGATAAACAATATGACCAATCAGGTCATTCCCAAATAGGCTATTTCCCATTTTTATTGCTTTTCAGAATTTTCCTTCTTTAACACAACAGACAGCTTGTTCTTGTCTGCTAGGCCAAGCTTCAAACAAATGCAGAGGTGCAGATTGATCTAAATGTTTTTAAACTAATTCTTATTAGTGTTAGCAGAGAAGTCCAGCCATGATGAACAGACTGTGCTCCTGTGCTAGCAGGTGGAACACAACAGCAGTGTTTAAAGGCAGGTGCTCATCAGCTTTACCTGGCAACCAACACCATAGTTCTGCTTACAGTTTCCTTTGAAATTCAGGGATCAGGTGTGCTGGGTTGCACAAACAGCATGAACGTGAATAATGCCAATAGCAGTAAACATGAAGCATTTTAGTTGAGGACACGTGCCAAACACAGCCTCAGAAGCGTAGCCCAGGGTAGAGTAATAATGTCTCAGCCTGCATAAAACATCTCTTCACTCAGCTGGGGCTTCAGATCCAATTCTGAATTGAAAACATTTAGCTCTGATATTTATACATGAACCATGAGGCTGACACAAGTCAAGAGAAAAAGCTGGTAAGGTTGTTCTTCAGTACGCTGGCAAAAGAGTATTTCATTCTGGAACACTGAGACTCAAAGTCTTCCATAAGTGGTTCTAGAAAATGTGGAGTATGGATCTTTCAGCTCACCAGAAATGCACCAGCAGTTTAGTGTGCATTTAGGGGGAGAAAAGGGAGTGGGGTGTACCTGGAGAATCACTGTTACAAAGGCAGCTTCCATGTTATCTGCAGCATTTTTGTTTTATGTTAATTGATTTTATTTGAATAGAAACTAATGCTAGACTCAGGGATGATACCACAATCATGCCATTCAAAGACAAAGAAAATACTTCTAACCCACATCAAACTCCTTAAGTTGTCTTGACAACGGCAGCATAACCCTATATTTATCTAATGTCATTCAGACAGTACAGTTTTTTAATAATCTATAACTTAACATTAGGAGGTAAACACTTTCTAAATGATTGTGTTGAACATGACACAATTTATTTATAGGAAGGTAATTTCTTACTTTTTTTTTTAGTAGGCTTTGTGGTTTGCCTGTGATACCTGATCTGAACCTTTGTAGCATTCAAGCCTTAAGAATATTGACTGTTTTCTAATGTGGCTAAAACAATAGATTTGCAAGGGCAAAAAAGATGAATAGAAGTATTTTTTTAATCTTATGTACTTAGCTTAGAGTATTCGAACATAATATTTTAGATCTTGCAACACTGTTCACCAAAGTATGATAGTATAATAACAAACACATATGCAAAAATTCTGTATGTCTGACCCATTAGGCTTATTTCAAAGCTTGGTGGAAGGCAATGCAATTTCCATTGCTCTCAGTTAGACTTGGGCTTATTCATTATTGGTCACTTAGTGGAGTATGTGACTATGTTTGTACACATGATAAGAAGTCAACTCCATGGATGCTGCTTTATAATGACAAACCAACACATTTAGGATAACAGGGATTTGGATTACATCCTTTCTGGTAAATCAACAATACTGATCCTGATTTATGTGTTCCCTTAGAGTGGGTCTTTGGCTAAAAACATAAATAGTCTCAATCCTTCTAGGTGGCACAAGATAATTAAATGCAATTTTTCTTTCTTCCAAGAAAGCCTGATAGTTAACTCTTTCCTGCCTAATCTCAAATTGACTATTGTATTCCTGAGCTCCAAATGGGGCTACTGCATAGCTGACAACCTGTGCAATGCTGTCAGGGTCAGCTGGGATGGTTTCTTCAGACACGGCCTGTAATAAACCCTGAGGGTCTGTCTTGTAGCAGCGTCCCCCATATAGACATCTCCTGACGGGCTCTTGCACATGCTGAGCCAGCAAAGCCCGGTGGCCAGCCAGCCCTCTTCTGTTTGTAGCCAAAGAAAAATGGGAAGCTTCTACATGTGCTTTCACGTCACCCTTTTATAACTTGCCAGATTAATATTAGCAGCTGAGGAAATCGTGGTCAGATCCGTGATCCAGGGAGCGATGTTGCAGACTAACACAGACCTCGAAGCCGGATCACAGCTAAGGTGGAGACGGGTGCAAACAAAGATGCTCCAAAACGCTGTGCCATCTTGAAACTGCAAGTTGCTCACAGATCCTGGGTTTCATTTGTGGTTTGCTCTTTATACAAATGAAAGAAGAAATATCTGTACATGATGCTGAGGCTTGCACGGTCTGCATTCAAGATCCAAGGACTTGTTTGCCTGATCATCCCTAAGAGAGGAAGCTCTCCCTTACTCCCAGCTTTGACATCACAAGTCACATCACTAGGTTTAGAAGATAGTCTGTTGAGCTATATGCAAGAAAGGATTATGATATAAAAGCATCAGTGGCTGCTTTGGGCTTCATGGTTTTGGGGACTCTGCAGTTTTGTGTGACAGTGCAAGGGAGCCCATTCAGTTTGCTGACAACAGCGCTCTCAGCAGAAGTAGCTGCTGCCCAGACCTCTGCAAATTGAAAGGCCAGACTTAGCCATGCTGTTTCTTAAAAGTGACATAGCCACAGGAATGGATTTGTGACAAGATGGTAAAAGAACAAATCCCACCATAAAAGAACAACAATGAAAGGCCGTAAGGGGGGAAAAAATGAATTCCAGAGTGGGCTGATGTGCTTACGCAAGACAATTTACACAATCACAGCATTGTACAAAGAAACAAAGATATGGCCTTGGGGAAGCCACTGCCATTTTGTAAGTAATAGTTAAAAAATGCTTGCACTGACTGTACCAAGAAATGCCAGTAGAGGCAGGGGCCCTAATAAGGAGCAGCAGGCAGCACCCCAGTGGGTAAACAAAAGGACATGGCTCCCTGAGCAAGAGACTGGCCCCTCATAAACACAAAGGGCTTTATGCAGAGCTGCATGCTCTGGCTGTACCTCCGAGATGGACAGCCTCGCACTCGTCTTCATGGAAGTTCTTCTGGGCTGGACATATTCTTAGAGATGCACGAGAACAAGAGGTTTCACAGCAAGAGCTTCCATCCTCACTTGACATTTTTGTTTGCGTCTCCGGCGCGTTGGGACTCAGCATGCTCAGCTGTGTTTTTAGAGCAAGTTGCTCCAGCATGGCTTCTTTGTTCCTGTTCTGCTCCAATCTGCTTGTATTTAGGCTTCCTCGGCAGGGTGGGAAAACGCCACAAGTGTCAGTAAAAATTAGGTTTTGTTTTCATCTTTTGAGCTAAGAATCTAGCAAATGCTAAAAAGTGCTTCAGCAATCAAGCTGAAAAAAGGTGGGGGAAAAGGTACTTTTGCAGCTAGAAATATAGATTATTGGTGATTGATTTGGAAATTTGGCAGCTGACATTCAAAACAAGCAGTACCTCCCCAAGGTCATCAAAGCAGAGTGTCTGAATTGATGAAGTGGCTTTAAAGTGCTGACTGGGTTTCCAAAATATGGGAGATTAGGATTTCAGATCATGGGAATTCCAGTTTGCTGAGGTGACTTATGTTTGTGCAAGCATAGATTAGGATGTACGCAAAAATTTATTTTTATAAAGTAACAAAACTTGGGAAAATAATCCCTAAGGAAAAAAACCAAATGTATCAGGTTTTCTAAAGGAGCCTTAATGTATCAAGTACTCAGCTTCATAAAGCTGCACTAAGATTTGGTGGCAAAATCCCAATCTAGAAGATGTTTTGCTAGTAAATAAGTACATATTCTATAGATTTCAGGAGCAGAATGACACTTCTGTAGATACACCAAACACAAGTTCCAAGGGAGTAAAGAATTACTGTGAGCAGTTTTAAGTGAAGATTGTCAGGCTGTTATAAAGGAAGTGGTAGGTGTTGCTGCTCCTCTTCTCCCTAGTATTAGATGTGAGACTTCAGTTTAAATGTCTAAGAAGAAAATTCCTAACAGTAAGGTATAGCTATCAGGCTAGGAAATGGCAGACACGCCACTCTTTCAGCTATTTGAAGTCAGACTTCAGAGAACACTTGAGAATATACAGCCTGAAATGCAGCAACATCAGCTGAGGAAATGGCAAGGCTAACTCAACAGGTTGTTCCATTTTGGGCTGTGATTGTTGCTTCCTCCAAGCTTCCAACAGTCATTCCTCTCCATTCTGCTCAGACTTTCACTTGTAGCTAGAACTATGTAAGTATCTACTGCAGTCAACTAGGGTGTAATTTTATGTGTCTCTACTTTTTGATTTCTTTATTTTCTAGTCAGAATAGACAAAGAATTGCCAAAGATGATACAACAATCCTTCTCATGTCCCTAGCTTCAATCTCCAAGTCAGCAGATTCAGCATGAGAGGAACAAACCACCCTGGCACAGATGTGCAGGTTAGGTAGGATTTAGGTCTGTGGCAATGTGAAAGAGACCATTACTTTAACGCTACCTATAGCATTTCAGCTAGGTATAGTCATGGATTCTTACGTGCCAATGCAGTTGTCCAACAGATCTCAATTTAGCAAGTGTCTAAATTTAAGCCACCACTTTGCCACAGTGTCATCTTCAGCAAAGAGTTTGCTGGCACAGTGCAGTACATGAGGAAGAGCACTGCTCTCCTGGTGCTTAGGTCTCCATTATCATTAGATTCTTCTGTACTAATAGGATAACACTCTCTTTCAAATAGATTTAGCCAAAATCTTGAAAAAACCTTTCTGCTCCTCCACTGTGTTTTTTTAAAATAATATGGTAGACAGATATTCCTATATGTGTGTCTGTGAAGTGTTATGCCAATTTATTAGCCTGCCTGATAAGATACTCTAAATTGTAACAAGTGACCAGTGATTACAAATGGTTGTTTTGTCTCAGTTTTTGTTTCAGTTGAATGTAAAACTTCTAGGATCAAAGGGCTCTATAATCAGAAAGATGTTATGAAAGAAATGTTTCCATGTCCTCCTGCCACCTGCGTTAAGGCTACAAAAGCAGTTCTGTTTCCACCCTGAAAAGAAATAGTAATAAAAAAAGCAAACCATCAATTAGAATATGGAATTGTCTTCACTGTGAAACTTCATCGCTGTGTCGTGTAAAATGGGACAGCAAGAGGGGGAAAACACTGCTTTAGGGAAAGACTGCGCTAATCTAGATGACTGAGGTGTTCTCTGTCAGAATTTCTAGGGGTCTGCTGCACAGCAGACCAGCAGTAAATTCAGAAGGCTGTTGCACCAGCTGAACCATCAATATGTTGAAACAGATTTCAGATTTCCTCTGAAATGAATGTTTTTGGGGGTTGCAGTTGTTTCTGATTCTGTAAGGAGAATTTCAGGTTTGTGTATAAACAATGAGAAAAGTGAACTAAGCAATGAAAACTAGTATTTTACTTACTTTTGAGAATGCTTTTGTAAAACTTGATGTTTACATGACAGTTAGCACTGTCCTCCTGCCAGAAGATATTGAAAAGGAAGGAAATGAACTGTGCAGTCATTTACACTCCATGAAAAGACATTTGATAGCTTAGAAAGATTTCTTGGTTTCTCTAGTGACTTGTTTCTAATGTAAGCTTGCTGTGTTTATATTCTGGTCATGTACAGAGTCAAGCAAAAGCAGCACTGGGGGGAAAAAAAAGATAAACTGTAGGGCCAAATCCATTCTAATGTAGCTTCACCACAGTTGGTGGAGTTAAGCCAGGAGATAATTTGTCCCAAAGATTTTGGAGCAACAAAGTATTAAAGTGAAGCTTAATAGAGCATTAGAGCTCACAGAAGTAGAAGGAAATTATTTGCAATTAACTTTCACCCAGCATATAAAGAAAAATGGTAAAAGGAAAATTTTCCAAAGCTATAATGAGCGTGCACAACCTCTGTCTTCTCTGAAAAGGAAGCTGGCCTTTCCCATATGTTTCCATAAACCTATCTCCCTATAAATATACACTGTTATCTCCTGGTTTTGATCTGCTCATTTGTCCAGTTAGGTCCATGCAACTGCTAACTTTTAAACCTGAGTCCTTGCCAAAGCTGTCTGTGCTCTCAAAGTAAAACAAAACATTGCACATATATAGAGAAAAAAAAACGCGTGTTGCTGATGAAGACAATGATAGGAATGACCTACTAGGACAGATGCACACCACATCACATAATAAATACATTGTTACTGCATATGGTATGACATCACAGATGTGCCTGAACACATTTGACGATTTAGCACCTTTTGCTGTGAGATAAAGCTGGCCAGATTATGGAAGAAAACAATCCAGGCAGCTGAACTATGAAACGCTTTCACAAAGATGATAAGTAAAGAATTTAATAAAGTGTTCTATTCTTTTCGATACTGCATGTTTGATTCTAAAGGACAACAGGTGCTTCATGATCAAAGATCTCCAATTACAAAGATGTGTAGGATAGAGAAGCAACACTCCAGCGTGGTAGGAGTTGTGTGGTTTTTGCTCTGATTTTCTTTTTTCTATTGTATCCTATCAAGGGGCTCTGGGCATTTAGTATAATTCCTTTCCACACACGCCAAGACATTTTCTTTTCTAGAGTAGGGATCCAAGAAGCTTTTGGTTAAGCCCATTCAAGGCTAGTAGTTAACCTGATATTCTTCATTTTGATCTGGGCTACATTACTTCTCTTTTCTAATCCTCTTTGATAATGGCAGAATTCTCAGTGTTTCAGATAAACTCTTCCAGGTTTGGATTCCTACTGAAATTCTGGGCCTGCTGAAGTGAATTGGATATATCTAGATTAAAGACCACTCCAATGACCTCTAAAGAGAATAACAACTGTAATAGCTAGACATATTTGAGATCAAGTATAGTACTGCTAGAGGAACTAAAACTAATTTGAAATCTTAGTTTCAACATCCTCTTTTGAAGGTATTAATGCAAGGTTTCCCAAACAGTACAAAAAGACTTGTAAGGATACTTTATGTGTAAAGGAAATTCATCACTACTGAACTAAGAGGGCACTGTGAAGAGTATTTGTCTCTGCTCTGAGGGTAGATGATGTTATGTGCTCTTCAGACTGGGTTCATCACATCTGTCCAGACTCAACAGTTACAGTGCAGTACCCAACTGTCGAATTTCTCTCCATTCTACCCCTTTCCAGTTCTGTCCATTATGAACCTTGCTCTGAATATGTGAAGTTCTTTTGCTCTTGCTTGATACAATAATTTGAAAGAAGCACAGACTTTGAAAACACCACCAACAGCATCAGTGAAAGGAACTGCTTTGGTGAGTCCATCTGAAAGTAGTGATCACTTTTCTGGTAACTGCTGCCCAGACGCAATTCCAGTCCTTAATTCCTCGTTCGTCATGCTGACAGTGATCAAGAACGATGCAGTGTTATTTTGTGCTTGTCACAGGAACAAGCAAGGATCAACTCTTGACTTCACCTGGGCTAATGGCTTAATCATGGCAAGCACCTTTCTTCTACTAATACGAACACAAGAAACTGAGGTGCTAAGAAAACTGCAGTGTGGTATTCTTACCCAGTGCAATTTGTAAACTCTAGGAAAGGCTCTAAAAAGACCTAAACTAGTCTTTAGTTATCTGTTTCTTGCTTGTTCATTTTTCTCTTCCTTTCCCCATAAGTTTTCTAGAAAGAAAACTTTATTTCATCCTTCCCTTATTCTGGATCATATGGATCGGAACATATGGATCTTGTTGTGCATCTTGGTTTAATCAAAACAGGCAGTGATAGCACTAGCACAGGAGCCTATTTTTATCATCTGAGAAACAGCTGTAGTTGAATCAAGAAATAAATTGCAGGTGAAATGAAATTTCAGTGGTCCAGAGTATGGTTATCACCTGTCTCCAGAACACAGTTCAAGAATACATACAATAGGTCCTAATACACATACACATGTCCTGGGGTGAGATTGATTGGGTGAGGACAAAACTCTGAGCCACACTGAAGAAAGACTGAAAGGCTTGGTTCATTCACCTCCTATTCCCTCCTATTCCCCACTCTAGAAAAAACACAAGGTGTCTTACTACAAATCCCCCAAATGTCAGCTTTTGGTTTTAGCAGGTGGTTGCATTGAAAAAGTGTTTGCAGATAAACAGTGAGAGAGAAACCAGGCAGGCATGCTGGCACAAGTGACCCTGTATTTAGAGTAACGCTGCAACTAGCCATAAACAGGTTAGCTAAGAAGTCCATTGGAATAGTGTCATCTGAAAAAATGGGGGAAGCAGGAAGCGTGAGTTTAACTTTTTTTCTGATTGCTCTCCATAGTCAAGATCATGTCATTTGTCAAAGGGAGGCTGCAGAGACCCTCTGTTCATTCAGCTAGAAGCAAAGCTTCCTAGTAAGAGGGCTAGAGAGATCCTTTCCTATTACCCCTTGTGTATTCCATGATTCACTACATTATATGGAGGATAAATGCTCCAAAGAAGAAAGGTCTGGTATTAATTGTATCATTCACTATTCGTGAGAAGTTGTCTGTCACAACAGACCTGGTAGAAAATCATGAATAGAGGCAGTCTCTGCCCCAATGAGTTGATCCTCTAGATGATGACACAGACTGCGGATCAAAAAACAGCATAGGATTACTTTTGGGTTGAGGGTATGTGGAGTACATTCTTTCAGCTCTTGTAGTCTTGTTAATGACTACAGTGGCCACATCAAGTCCCCATACAAGT
Organism: Orthonyx spaldingii; assembly: GCA_013397795.1. NCBI lineage: Eukaryota > Metazoa > Chordata > Aves > Passeriformes > Orthonychidae > Orthonyx > Orthonyx spaldingii. The sequence continues at coordinate 725,816 of VZTJ01003600.1, forward strand.
GAGTCACACTGTTCTAACATCAAGTGGGGAAGTTCTGGCATAAAGTAGACAGTGGTGTTAAGGCAGTTTGAAGGTTGGCTTCAAGGACAGCACATTCTTCTCCTTAATTCAAAGTCATCTCTTTTAAGAATGAGACTTCATTTTATGCTTTCAGTTTCTTCTTATGAAGAAGGATTAAGCTGTATGTGAGGCTACAAGTTGACAGCAGCAAAAGAAGGAGGCATGAGTTAAAAAACATTTAAACCTGAAAGTAACAGCTGGACATAGATAAAGTATGAGAAAATGAATCTTTCAGGCTGTAGCTGAAGATCAACACTGAGAAGTTGCTTTTGCCATCAGTATTTTCATGTGGCTCTGCCTCCAGGTTTCAGGCAAGACCAGAAGCAAAAGTGCCAAAACATCATGAGAAAAGCTGCTCTTGCAAAATTTCTGGCCTGACCAGAAGTAGGAAAATCTCATGAAAGACGGTTCTCGTTCACTTCCCAGTCCTGCTTGGCACATCCAGGAGGCTAAACCAGGTTTCCCTTGGTTTTGAACCATATTTGCATTCTTCTTTGGTTTCTCATGTCTTTTGTAAATAGTACTCTCTAAACCTGCGGTAAGTCAGCTGTGCTGACTTGACACACAGATCCCCAGACCGGTGCAGACCAGCAGTGATTAAGTGTTTTCAACCCTGTCTAAAAATTATTTATCATGTACTACTAAGCAGAGATCCTGTCTATTGCAGTGGGAGCTATACAAAATGATAAAAAAATACTTTGGCCAAAAGAACTGACTCTAGTAGGTAAGGTGGGATTTTGCCCCAATTCCTCATCTATAAAACACAGATATATAGTATTACTAATATCACTAAGACAAGTGTGTACAACTAGTCAGCATTCAGCCTACACATTTTTGAATTGCAGTTCAGATCTTAAACGACAAGACCATTCTCTCACTTCCAAATTAATGTGTTACACGCTACAAGAAGTCTAAATGCAAACAAAAATATCTGAATAGCATGTTGTGCAGGAAGCTGGCTGGGATTCAGTCTGTTGCCTCAGTGAGTTCAGTCAGCCTGACTCTGACCATGTAAGCTTGTATGTTCTATTGTTGTGCCTGTGGTAGACAGTAAGCAGAACTGATTTTAAGGTCAATATGCACAACATCTGTGCTTACTGAAAGAAAGAAAAAAAATCTAACTCCCGCATTCTGAAACTAGGAAAACTAATTATGACCTACAGAAGAAAAAGATATATTTTTAAAATACATGATTTAGAGAATACATGACTGTAAAGCTGAGTACTGTACCTACCAAACAAAGGAAAGAAGGTTGGGACAGCTTGCTGACTCAGCAAGCCCTTGTGGAATCAAGTTCTCCAGGAATTTTTCCATTAATTTAGTGTCAGTTACTAAAAGCCATATACTTTTGCTCACTTTAGAGATTGCTATTTTAGTTGCTATAATGTAATTGAAGTAAGAACATACTTCTCATTATACAATCTTCTTCCTCCATGAAATAAGCAATATGATTGACTTCAATGGACTACAGGCACATAGTCCAGTTTCTCTTTATATTAAAGAAATGAGACAAAAGCCCCATGCTGTTTTCAACCTATATTTTACAGTTATGACATGTAGCCAATAGCAACATGCTGCACTGAAGGCCCAGGGACACACACATTTACCAACGAGGACCTGGCTAGGATTTTGAAAAGCATGAAGTAATTCCCTGGGGAGAATCTGTGGGGTACTGCAGTGCCTCAGGGCAAACTGGAAGAGCCAAAGAATATATTTCTGACTGTGCTAGAAAGATGCTCCATGCAAAATCCATTAGGCAGAACAAATACAGTTCTGTTTTACACGATAGGAATGGGTTCTAAGGGCACATCACCGCCTTCTTGTAAAAAAGGATCTTTGTGATTGAAATTCCTGAGCATAGTGCACACAGTAGCTAAACCGGGGAGGTCTGCACACAATCTCTCTGTTGTATTTCTGTGGTGAGTATGTGGTACTGCAGAAGACAATAGTAGATGGGACAGTTCAGCCCTCACTGAACAGTGCATGGGATTATCTTTTGACTTACAATATTTTATAACTAAGCAGAATAGAGCTAGCTAGGATTTAATACATGAAGCAATATCAAAGAGCAGCTTCTGGACCAAAAGTGTTTAGAAGTAGTCCATTATTTGGCCTAAAGATGCTGTGATGCAGAGCTTCACACTGATACAGTACAAAGACAAAGCATTACTAGTGGATGTTGTATGCAAGCTGCCATAAGAAAGACCAGAGTTTTCATGGAAAACCTGGTATATTTTAGGAAGGTTTCCAACTTTTATTTTCTCTATTTATTTTGTATAAAGTCGTTGTCTCTTCCACTATTAATATCAGTTAATAAATAGTAGTCGAGAAAACTCACTTTCTACTTTTCCCATGCCTGTTGGACCAGTCACCTTTGTGACTATGTAGAAGAACAATGCCTAGCAGAGTGAATCCAAGACAAGTGACCATACTGTAAATTACTCATAGTCTTGCTCCACTTCTAGGTAAAAGAGGACAGTGGCTGCAACTTGTCAAAAAAAAAAAAGGGATGATTAGATTTTGTTAGCTGACCAATGCATTCCTCGGGGTACCACTATGTTTTTTGTTTCATCTAGTGCCTGAGAATTATAACTTTTCTCCAGAGAACCAACAAATTAAAATCTAACTTTGATTGCAAAATAACAAACCATTGCCTCCCAGAATTTCTCTTCTCTGTTGGTTAACCATCCCCAAGTGCTTTAAGCACATATTCTCTGAACTAGCAGAGTTCTGATTGAGGAATATTTTCCATAGACCCATCATGGTTATCTGCCAGCTGTGCTGGTTTTCTTTCCAGAAGTACACCATGAACTAAAACTACAGATCACTAGTAAAACAAATTGCTCTTTGCTATATGTTTAACTTCTCTTTCTTGGGTAGCCTTCTTCAGAGTGAAACAGTGTTAGTTAAAGGTGAGAAAATGATAAAGACAAATATTGTCATAAATGGCTCTAGAAGGAATCACTACCATGATACAAGTCTCTCACTAAAATGATGTGCCAAAAGCAGGGATGTTCAGTGTAACTAGTTCTTATTCTTTTCTAGCCCTTAGTTCCTGTCTTGATTACCGTAGGCCACAGCTCTGAAAATACCAAGTAGAAAGGGAAATCAATGCTGGGTTGATTTAATAGTGAGACAGAAATTAGAACAGTGACAACAACTTATGCTGGCATTTAGGAACTATTAGTTTGAGTGATGATGTATGTTTATGCATGTAGAAGGTGTTCAGGATTGATTTGTAGGCCTTAAAAATGAGTTATTGGCCTTAGAGCAAGCCCACAAAGTGTGATCGAAAGTGTAAGAAGCAAATGGGGAGGGAGAAAAAATATTTCAGAGAAACTTCCATACCAGAATAGCAAAATGACTAGCATCATGAATTCAAACATCATTGGCAATCATGAAAGCTAGTTAAATAACTTTTCTCCAAAATTATCTGAAAAAAAAAAGTTCAGAAAATAATATTTGAGTTTATTTCTAAGCTTCTATTAGTTTTGTAAAACAGAGGCTTTGCTGTTTCAACTGGGGTTTTTTTTATGTTTTGCAATTTTCATTGGCGCACAAAAAATGTGTAATTTGTCATCAAATATAACTTTGAAGTGCTGTTCTTGTGAAACCTTTTTTGCAGAGGTTTTCTAGGATTTTTATCTAATAGTCTTGAAGTGCTGTTCTTCTAAAACCTTTTTTGCAGAGGTTTTCTAGGATTTGTATCTATTAGTCTTTATAGATAAACATTTAAGATTTGATATTACCTACTTATAAATATACAATATTCCTATAGGTCAAGGGGCCATAAGTAGAATTATAATTGCACCAATACAAACAATTATATAGATAGGGTTCAAAGCCAAACATTCAAAATTAGAAAGGCTTTTATATTTTGGAAAAATACTAGAACAGCATTGATTTTTACTCATAGTGATGACTTAATAATTCAGTGCCACAAATTCACTATTCCCTGAATCAGCCCCATAGTTGAATTGGTTGTAACAAATGCTTTTTGGTGTCAAAAGCAGCTTAGGGGTGAGTTGTATCTGAAAATAAAAAGTCATTATTTTTAATATGTGGATGTTGAAGCAAACCTGTCTTTTTTTTCACTATGATATTATTACATGGAGATGTAGCCAAAAAGGGGAACATAGGTAAAAAGGACTAACGAAGTCTGAGGAGTGCCTGGGATGTGGTAAATAATGAAGAGATCAGCTAATTGATGCAGTGATCTCAATCACTGCAGGAGTGTCACAGGACCATGTTTCACCACAGGCAAATGTAAAACTTAAGCGCTACAAGTAGAGGTTTCTTCTCAGGAGAGTGACTCAGAATCAGCTAAACTTGAGTTTCCAGCATAACACTGTGAAAGAAATTAACTTTTTTCTTCACTGATGATCTCGAGTGCTACAGCACTGGTTTTTTTTTGTTTGATTGTTTTTAATCAAGGCTAGTCATTAAAAGGAAAAAGAAAAACCGACTCTGATTTAGTTCTCTGAGCAATTAGGTCAGCTGTGCAGAAACAAGCAGGAAGTTTACTACTTCCAAGGATCTAAGTGGGTAGTAAAATGCTGGGAACAGAGTGTGCATATGGTGCAGGCCAGCTCTGCAGCACTGCCTAACATCTGAGCCAAGGGTCTTGGGGTCAGCTAAAATGCAGATATTCAGAACTTGTATCACCAGCTTTGGATCAGAAAGAAGCAGATAGGTTTCTAAGGAGTGGCACTGGACAAGAGGAGAAATGTTTGGTTTATGTGGAAATGCATGGAAAAGTACAAGGTATAGTAACTGTGCAAGGAAGTTGCCTTGCCACTTCTGACAGCTCAAGATTGGCATAATCACTGTGATTTTGAGTTCTTTCCATCACAGGAACACGACAGCTATATAAAGTCAGAGTGCCATGCCAACTGAAATTCCCAGCTAACAGTATCTTCTGGCTTTTCCTGTTTGATACTGTGGACCAGATAATCCAATATTACAAACAGATGCATCCTAACAAACTTGAACAGAATCATGCTCGTTTATCTTTGAGGGCTGACAACATCGGGCTTTCCTGTCTTGACCTTTAAAGCCTAACACACAAAACACTGCTGCAAGTTCAGGAGAGGTGATGAGGTAAAACCCAGCAAAGATGGAGAAGAAAGAATGAAGATCTTGAAAATCCTGGTCCTGTAGTTATGTTTAAAATGGAGAACTAAACTGTCTAACTGCAACACAAAATCTGCAGTGCAAAGAATATTCTCTGTCAAGAAGTTGATGAAAACACTAAAGCCAGTGCAGATATTCTGACTTAAAATAGAGTTCTGCTTTAGTTTCTCTTTCTTTCCATTCCCTGTCCTTAAATTGGAACAGAGAAAATGGTATTTGAGGTGGTAAAAATGTGTACTCTATGTCATTGTTTCTGCATGTGTTAATCTAATGCATTCAGAGCTTCATTGCCCCAGAATCTGAAATGCACTGCCTGCCTCAAGAGAAGTTTCTATGTCAAGTACTTAGATGGGCAAAATTCTCTCAATTCATTGACTTGACTGGTTTTTTTTCCCAGAATGTATTTGAGGGGAAAAAATACTGCTTTTTCACAGTCATGATTATCTGTCATAACTACACCTCTTACTTTCTATTTTATGGGACTGGTAGGATGGTAGCTCTGAAGACGCTACTTGCAAAAGTGGAAATTGCATGCTGCAATGCACGCAGCCCTAATTCTCTACATGGCAGCATACTGCATCGTGGAAAGTGCAACTGTTTTAAGCACAGCCAGAGTTTAGGTCCAAGTGACTTCTAACATCCCATGAATCACATATTTTAGCATCCACCTCGTTAGACTTTGGATCTCAGATGGCAAAAGGGTGGTGACCCCATCTTCCCTCACAGTGAAAACCTCTTCAGCATGACTAATACTTAATTCAAAAGGCTCCCCAGACTTTGTCTTGTGTACCTAATACGTAGCATGGGAGAGAGTAAAGAAGACAGACATTTTTCACTGGTATCCAGTGGCAGAGGAGATCTGATCCAAAAGGCAATGGGCACAAATTGAAATACCAGAAATTCCCTTTAAATATAAAAAGAGCTGTTTTAGGGTGAGGGTGACTGAGCACTGACACAGGATGCCCAAAGAGGTTTTGGTGCCTTTACCCTTGGAGACATTCAACACGTGAGTAGTATTGGGCAGGGGGGTGGATTAGCTGATCTCCCCAGATCTCTGCCAGCCTCAGCAGGTTTGTTGTTTCTGTGATTTAATATTCCAGAGTCGCGTGGAAGGTCTCCTGTAAAGCACCTGTGTTTTGAAGAGTAACAGGGAGAGTAAAAGTAGTATTTAGTATGAAGAGTGTGGGGAGGTTTGCAAACACCAGGGGGTTTTCAACTTTAGAAGTTTAACATGGATGTGCTGAGCACCTAATTTCTTGACTTGTTTATGAATGCAGAAGTACATTAGACTAGATTTTGAAGACGACTGAGTGTATGACAATTTCTTCTTTAAACACCTACTGATCTTTACTGAATTAGCTTCAGCTGTCTTCAATTTTTACAAAAAATTGAGCAAACATATTTCCTGCTCCCATACTTCTGGAAAACTAAAAATGTTATTTTTGATGTAAAGAACAGTATCATGTGAATTTAGTAACCAGCCATAGTTAAGCAAAAAACTGAATGTCAGAATAGTGGTAACCCAGCTGCAGGTTAAAACTGTACCAGACTGTTCAGATCCAACTAAAATCCGACTCCTTTCCCACAAATTGATCATAAATTAAATGAAAATAGAGTCTTTTGTTCTATAGACTAGATGTTAGTTCCACCTGTATGAAGTGACACTACATTCGCAGAAAAGGCTCAGCTTATATGTGGTGGAACACCAGTTCTTCCAGTTTTGTATTCTGTGGGATGTTTATCTGACCAGTCCACGTAATTGTATCCAACAGAAAACCAGGGAGTCAGGGAGAGCTTAAAAGAAAAATCAGCTGACAAATGTTCTGTCTTCTGGACATGTACAGTATGGAACTTTTCATAGGGTCCAAATTCAGTTATTTATCTCTACCTTAAATAAGAAGGAATCAGGTGTTTTTTGTTGTTTTTGTTTTTTTTTTTTTAAAGAATCAGTATGGAATGAATCAACTTTACAAGGAGGCAGTGAATATTTACTGCTGGTTATTCAACTGCTGGCTAAGTCTGACATGGAGTCCTACTAAAACCTAGTCTGGGCTTTTTCAAGAAATTCAAATTGCTTTTTCATAGATCTGAATCTACACATTTAACTAGTTATGCTCACTGCACTTTGGCTATGTTCCTTGCTGTAACATAACCACTCAAGGTATGCTAAAATATCCAGAGAAGAAACCACTGTGTCTTAACTTGCAAGATGTGCTAAGCAGATCAACAATATCTTTTCTAGAGCGATTAATAAAATGGCAGTGATGAACAACATGACAGCCACTGGAGATTAAATGAGAAAATAATGGAAAAAAGGTTGAGTTTGGAAAAGCTAGATAAGGCTCGTGTTTCTGGGAACTGTATACAAGGAATATGAGAGCTGTGCTTTCCATTCCCCATTACATCTGTTTTGTTGTGCTAAATATCCATTCTTCAGCCTTAATTCTCTCACACCAAGGAAGGCACACTGGAAAGGAGACTCAATGGGTCAAAATATTGATCTTAGATACTCTGGAAAATAAATGAGGGATTTAACTTTAGCAGCTGGATAAAGAGAGGAATTGATTGGGAAAGAATCTCAAGAATGAAGGTGAGATAAAGAAGAGGTATGACATGATGAAGAACATGGGGTCAGCAGGGTCAGACGCTCTGTATGTGCTCCAATAATTCTGCTGGAGTGAGACAACAGCCTGTTTCTGAAGACTGACCATCCAAAGTTGCTTATATCTGTCTTCAGTTCCTACTGAAACAAGTAGGTTTTTTACACAGACAGAGATGGGAGCGAAAGTCCTTATTTACATAACCTTAGGGTGATGCTGTACAGTGCCCTCTGATTATTTTTCAACAGCTGGTAGTCTTCAGGCAACAGCTGTCTTCTCACTTCTCTCACTTCCCTGGTTCTTATCTCTACTAGCTTCTGCTTTTGGCCCTTATCAGACATCAAATGTATCAGGGGCTTGTAACAGAGAAGACTATGAGGCAGAAAGAAAAGACATGATAAGAAATGTTTATGAAGAGTGATGCTTTCATAAGATATTGCTCTTCCTCATGGAAAAGAATGGCAAAGTCCAAGGGATTGAACGGAGGTGGTTTGCATCATTCATGGAAAGGATCATTTAGCCTGCCCCCCTCAAGAGCAGTGACTGATTACAGCTCTGCCACTGGTCCCCACTGTGGTTTCTGCGCGCAGTCATCCTGTTGAATCTCCGTGTACTACTACCAGAGGAACTGGTTAAAGCAACGCAGAATCTAATGCAAAGTCTGCACACTGCACCCAGCTCCTAACCATCCATCATCACACGTAATGACCGCTGTGAACCCCAGTGCAGATAAGAGCAGCTCATGAATAATGAACAGCTTGATAACCTGGGCCAAATACATAGTAGTGAATGTGTACTTTGAGGTGCCTGTAGTTGCAGAGCAGCTCCCTTTGTAGGAGGCACAAATTTCAATAGTTCTGTTCAGCCTGACAGCAGAGAGCTCTGGAGCCTGTGTAGATGCTAAACTACTACTGAGCAGTATCCATGTGTAACTGTGCCATTTGACAGCTGCAAGATTTACCTCCATCATAATAGATCTAACCACAGTGTTCCACAGAAAAGAGTGCAATACTGAAATGTGTGAAGCTGTGGCATTTAAAAATCCTGAGTCTACAGACTACATCTCAGCAAGTGGGGTTACAGGACTTTTGCATCAGAAGCCTGGCCAGTGGCCCGCAGCAGAGGCAGAGCTTGCCCAGGTCTGCAAGCACCATGGTCAGACAGATCTGGGAGATGTGTAGCCACTGAGAGGAGGTCACTTCTGTCAACCATTCTGCTTTCAGTCACAAAGGAAACTTCTTACAGCAAAGCAGCACTTCGTGACTTAGCTTAAGTCAAATATAGTTGAAATGAGAAAAGCTTGCAATGCCTCACATGTGCCTATGGAAAGACGCCTCTTGGAGTGAAAACAAACCCTGATGCATCCAACATTATTGGAAGTACAGAAGACATCACTTTTAATTATTCATTATTAATGAATTATTTTATTATTCAGTAATTCTTCAGTAGTAGCACTGACTTTGAGATATACTAGATCTGTTTAGAGCTCAGAGTAACTGATAACATAATCACTCAATTTCTTCTCACTTTTCCACCAAGAATCTTGACTTGCTATCAATTTTACCTTCAAATCATCACCCTGCTGCCCTCTGCTCTCTGAAAACACACTGAAATCTAAAGTTTCAGACATTCTAGGAATCTTTCCTGATTCTTTTTTCTTCCATTCTCTGAGAAACTTGATCCACCAGAAGGGTGGGAGAGCTTATTGTTTTTTCGTCTGACATCTGGATTTCATTAGCAGACTCATGCGTGCTGAATCAGGAATGGGAGCTCAGAAAAAAGCAGATGAGAGTTAAAATTACATTAAAGCTTAAAAAAAGTGCCCCCTTCTCTTCTCCAACTTTGCAAACAAACACAACATGTGAGTCATGGTGTGAGCTCAGCACAAACACTACAGCCATTTTAGCTGTACCCACTAATATTGGATATATTGCACCTCAAGCAGCTATAGAGGAGAACATTGTATTTTTTATTTATATATGTCAGTATGTAAAAAGATCCTAACCAAACCTTTCCAGTAGTTTCATGTTCATACCACTACTTTGCAGATTAGTAATGCCTCCTTCCTTCTATTTAAATAAAATCAATACAGTATGAAAGGAAATAATTTATCACAAACCAACCATAAAATTACAGTTAAGACTTGCTGCTTAGGAGCCTTCTGTAAACAACAGCAGCAAGAGAGACCACTTCTTTCAAAGCTGAACCGGAGTGTTTGGAGTGGTTGAAAAGTCAGACTGTTATTAATAAGCATAGCTTTCACTGCAGAACAACAGAAATAGTAATACAAGCAGTAACTCTGTGTCAGAGCTGTACAGGGTGCTATGCTAACAACCTCTGGATGACTGAGAGAGCTCACCTTATTTGCTGAGGCTGATAGCTGTTGGCATACCATATTCACCTTTACAACCTACTTTATCCCTCTTCTCTCTTCCAGGACAGGACATTTGGCTCCCAGACCTTGAGTGCCACTCTGTCTAGTCAGACAGCTCTGTCTTCTGTGGGCTCTAAGAAAATGAGGAGACTCAAAGTACCATTTGTGTCTGGGTCACACAGAGAAAGGGGGATTGCCAAGAAGCTTTTGGTCATGTTTTAGATCAGATGAGTCTAGGATAAGGAATCTAGCAAAATCACAAAATGGTAAAAAGCTGACAGGGCAGTTTGATTACAGATACTGGAACAAAGCTGAAAGAAAAAAAGGTAGAGAAAAACATCGAAGTCAGACTTTGACACTCCCCTGTAAGTCACCTCAAGAAAACTTCATATAGCATTGAGACAGGTCTCTATCCCCTCTTGAGGGCTTCACTTACACATTTGACAATCACATGACATCACACAGGATACAACCATGTAACGTACTTAAATTAGCTGAAAATTTTGAGTCTCTAATGCAGAACTGACTAGCATGCTGTAAACCCGCAACAGGGTTACTTTCATATGGTAACAGCACTCTATGCTACCTCAGGAGATATGGATACCACCTTTCCTGAGAAAGGTACATGCCTGTGGCAGGTGATGTGCAGGTAAATATGTACTTACTATCACACACCTCAGGATAGGGATGAGGCTCTCTATTTACACAAGTCATTTTTTTCAAAGGAACAGGACAATTCATGGGATTGATTTGATTTTCTGCTTTCTCATGTTTTGTGCAGACACTTTGACCACTGGCAAGTGCAGCACAAAAGCCACTGTAACCATTTTGGTGCTGGTTTGCCCTCACATAAAGTGTACAGAGGATCTGGCCTGGGGAAACCTGACATAACAGGAGGGTTTTTTTCATGATTTTTGAGAAAACTTATGAAGACGGCAGTGAGGTTTGTCTTTTTGTTCTAATCTAGTAAACCTTAACTAGACTTCACAGAAATCTGTTTTAAGTAGCAGAGTTCTAACTTGCTATAGAAGAAATAGAAAAATGAAGAAATACAAAATGCAGGTCTGGAATGACTACTATTACATTTTGGTTTTTAAAACTATTTAAACCAAAGCCACCTTTCTACTTAAATGATGAATCTCCTTTGATCTTCTAGGAAAGCCTTTTTGTTTGCCATTTATTTGGAAGCAGCCTTTCTCTTCCTCACTTTTTGCTCTTCTAATTTTTTTCAACTGTGTAACCAGGAGTTTGGGAATAAGAGTTTGGGAATAAGACTTCTATATAAAATCATCTCAGAAGCTATCTCTGCCCTCATGAAGCCTTCTGAGGGTCCCCTTTCCTTAAACTGCTCCTCTAAGATTGACAGGGCACTGTTTGGGAGGGGCTTAGTGTGCACTTGGGCTGGGTGTTCCTGGCTGCCAGGTGGTGTGGGCAGCCTGGCTCAGGTGCAAGTATTGATTTGCCTGGGCTGTTGCAGAGCTTTAACTATAGTTGCACATCTGCAATGTGGTTTAAAATTAGACATGGACTTGAAACCAGTGTTTTGTATGTGAAACCTTTGAACCTGGGAAATGTTCAGGGTTACTCTGAACTAATTTTCAAGATTATTGCTTGAGACTGTGTCAAAGACCAGTTGAAATGTGTTATTTCTCTGCAGAATGAAAAAAGAATTATTTACAGGGCTCAATAATACAGAAGATCTCAGAAGGTGCTGCTGTGCTTCTACGCACATTTCTGCACAGTAAGGAAATGAGTTTGAAACAAAGAGTAGCAAGTGTCTTGTGGAAAATCAGTCCAAAATCTGAGGATAAACTAGTTATCAAGACTATGTCATTTCCAAAATGTCTGCTGTTGCTGCTAAATCCCCAAATGTTTCAACTTAAGTGCCTGTATATGGGCTTTATTGCTTTAGCTAATAATTTGGCACTGACCAGGCTCTGAAATAAAAGGCTCATTCTTTGTTTTCTCTAATTACTATACAAACATTTTCACTTTCCTGCCAAATGAAGGACATTTGCAAGAAAATTGTCTTAAAACCTTTTTTATCAATATTTTTTTGTCTTAAAAATCCAAGCGTCTACAAACCTGGGAAATGCCTCCTTAATAAAACAATCTTCTATCAGTAACATGGCTGATAAATTGTAGTATAAAATATAAAATGTTAAGGAATGAAGTTTACACTCAGTTTTCCCCAAGCCTCATGTCTATGAGGCTGACATTCCCTGTATTAGTATAACACAGACTTGTGTTCCTGATCCATGCAGTGCTGCCTTCTCTCCTGCTTCTCTCTCCCTCAGCCAGTTGGAAGGATATCTACAATCCTACCAGGCACAGGTTACAACAGTCACCTGAGAAACTCTGTTCGCACCTCATAGTAGACCCTTCTATAGCTATGAAAGGAGTCATATCCAAATATATAAAGTTATTTCTACATTTATTGATATAAGCCAGATACAGTAGAATAGCACCAGTGTTTGTGCTATACCAGGGAAATTGAATAGGTATTAACTTCCAGTTAGTATCTTAATTTCTTGAGGGAAGTGATACAATGGGAGGGACAGGCAGGACTGACTGGTACATGCTGACAGCAGGAAAATGAAATGGGCCCCCTGGGTTGGATTTGTGCCCTCACAATCTACTGGCTGTCCTGGGACAACCAGGAAAGCAAGGAGGGGCTGAGCTGCCCTTGTTGGCTGTTGCCAGCAGAACTTCTGATCTGCCTTTAGCCATTTACTCCTGTTCACTGCTTCTGCTGTTTGCCAGCTTCCTCCTCTGGACAGTGACTTAAAAGGAAAAGGGAGGGAGAGACAAGGCAGTTCACACCCCTGACAGTCACTTTCTCCCCAACAGCCAGAGCGTTTCCCATTTCCATGACACCATCCCAGCCTGTGCTCAGACCTTGAAGGCCTTCTGTAATTGGGCATGTGGTTTATCAGAAAATGCATTCTCATTTTTGCGAAACAAGAAAACAAGGTTCTGTTAAAACTGGAAAAGAGAGTTGAAATATTGATACATTTGGCAGACATGAGATTTTTTGGAATTTCAAACCGGAAACACCAAGATATAAATGTTCATTTTGGGTAAATTAAGCTTTTGAAACATTTCCAAAGAAATTCTTACAAAACAAATTCAAGCCATTTGAAAGTGAAAAGCTTCCACTTCAGGTGTTTGCTTCAACTTTTGTTCTTTCAGCTGAATGGCTTGTTGAAACATATTTTCCTAGAGAAAATTCTTTTGGGGAAAAAAGTTATTTGATTCATTTTTAAAATATAAATTAAATGAAGCTACCTTTTTACAGAAAGTGTTTGGGCATGGACATTTTGACAGGTGGTAAGTTTAGGGGGGCCTTTTTCTGTATTCGATGTTGTAATAAATGCCTGTTTGCTTCTACTTTTATGTCTTAGCAGTATTGTATTTTGCAAAAGTATTTTATTTAAAAGCACAGTGAGGAAGGATTATGGTAGAAAGAGCTGGGAGATATGTTGAAGAACAGTGATGTCTTATTGCAGAGCATGAAAATTTAGTTACTTTTCATAAATCACTTTATGATTACATTTGATGGGGACATTGGGAAGTCACCAAGTGCAACCTCCTGCTCAAAGCAGGACCAACATTGAGTTCAGGTCAGGTTTACTATGACTTTGTCCAGTCAGATCTTGAACACTTCTGAACGTGAATGGAAATTCCACAACCTATATCTCACGCTAAACCAAAATACTTTTATGAAGTGAGAAAACATGATTCACTTAATTTCCCATTATTCACTTCTTATCAGTGCAAATGAGAAATTGATAAACTAGTGTGGTTTGACCTGGTAGTTCTCTCTTTACCTTATCTATAAATCAGCTTGTGGAGGGCTGGAAACCAGACCTTATTTTCCCCCTCAAGAGGAATGCTCTCAGTACTAATTTTCAAGCTAAACACCTAATTATGGTTCATCAGTTTTACTGAGAACTAAGCAAATACCAAATCGTTAGTAAACAAAGTTCAGATTTAGACCAATGCAACAGGTATGTTAAGTCTACTTCAAAGGAGTTTATAAAAATCTCTCAGTGACTTGCACAGGATTTGGATCTGGTTTACTGTGTATGGTTTTTAAATATAAATTATACATGTTTAAGATAGTGACCTGGAATATTAGCATGCAATAGCAGAAACATAAGGCTGGGAGGAGCTTCAGTATGTTCTCCTCACTTGTCCCTGGACAGGATCACCAGTGCAAATCTTGATGTATGTTTATCTACACTGTTTTGAAAGCCCTCCAACAACCAAGAGCCTTCCCAGGCACTCTGCTTCAAGGCCTCACATGTGAGGCTTTCTACATATTTGCACATTTTTAATGTGACTTTTTGTGGGAACAAACAACACTGGTTCTTCAGTCTTCCAACACAAGTCATGTTTTGGAGACCTCAAATTGATTTTTCTCCTCTCCATTTTACCTTGAATTTCTGTGCCCAACCTGGACCCAGGTGAGGTTTAATCAGTGCTGAAACCTTATTCAGTTTAAACGCCAGGTATCCTTATGGTTTTGCATTTTAGCATATTCTTTTCCTGATATCCACCCTGTTGCTAGTTGGCTTGAAATTATCTAGATAGTGAATGTGCAAACGAGATTCAAAAGTGAATTAAAAGTCGTTGGAAAACCTCAATGAAATGAAATCCCTTTCTGTGGTGGATAATCCAACACCTGTCACACAGCCCATTGGTAACTATCACACAGGACCTGGGACTCCTCTCCAAGGCCACTGCAAAGACGAAGCAAGCATTGCACTCTTACAGTATTTGCCTTTATCATCTCTTTGCATTGCATTTCCCACAGGGATAAAAAAACCCCATTTGAACTCATATTAGTGTATGAAGACTGACCTGCAGTAATAACAGCTTAGTCATGGGCCTGAAGGAGGAGTTTGGTTTTGGCTGGTCTTCCAGACTTTTGGGAATGTAATGTCAAGTAGTGTGCTAGACAGGAAAGCGGCACAGACATAGTTTATTAGGTATTTTCTGTTTTCTTTTTCACTATCTAACTGCTCTTACTTTGGCATGTTAGGGTTCGGTATCTTCTTTTCAAGCACCCAGTTTATCAAACAACTGGACATAAATGCCGCATACTATAGACACAGCTTTAAAACAAGAACTTCGGGAACATGCTCTTAAAACAGAGCTCTTTGGATCCCCTCTGCACACATCCAGCTGTCAGAGTTATTTGCTTCTGATAAATGATTTGAATCCATGATATGCACAGCTTATTGAGAATTTCCAAAACAGTGCACAATGGGTATTTTTCAATCTTTCAGACTCTTAAACAGTTTACATTTCCAAAGGTAAGATGGATGTGACCAAATTATAGCCCACTAGGCTTTGGTTACAAGATTTCTGTAAGTCTTCACAATAAAAGTAGAAATTTTCTGAGAAAATACATTCAGCTAATCTCAGAAATTCTGAGAAAACTTGGCAGAGCTAAGTTCAAGCATATGAGAACAAAAAATAACAGCCTGCAATAAATTTTGTAGTATATTTGATATCATGGAGTTGTCAAAGTGGCTCCATGTGAGAAAAAAAATTAAAACATCTTAGCCAAGTCCAAATCATCTACAATAATTTAATGCAGGTTCTGAATGAAAAAATAGGAATAAATGAAAGTAGTATGTTGTGTATAAACAGGAATTTTGAGAGCCTCACATTCTTTTAGTATCTTGTAATGTGGAATTTTAATATGTGCATAAGTATTTGCAGAATGAACACCTAAAAGCTAAAATTTCTTACAGAACTATATGGAGGTGAAGAAATAGGCACTACACAAAATGGAGTAATGTATCTAAATGTATTTCAAAGCTAGAGAATGAGAGGGCTGGACATACAAGTTATTTTTCTGGAGTGCCACATGTAGTTTGAAAACAATTACGTATAGCAGGGATTTAACACCTTTTTCCTCCTTGTAATACAGGCTAACAGGTTCTCCTCAGCACTGATCTTCCTAACATCAGTGCTACTGCACCAGATGTAAGTTTAGCTGTTGTTTTCTTTTATTATGTGTCCCAAATTTTCATCTTCACCTCTGCAAGAAGAATACTAATTTTGCTGATTCAAATACTGCTTTATTTATATCAGGGATTCCACTGTCAGGACTCTAGTAAACTCTCTAGGCCAACAGAATTGGAGCATAAATAGGAGAGGCCTGTACAGCACCAGATTAAATGCCAGCAAGTAGACTCTGATCAAAAACTATCATGGAACCTGAAAAATTGAGCCCATACAGGGTGCCAGATTTTTCCAAGAATGGGGAGATTAACCTCTTATCCTGGAACTGAGTAACAATAATGATATTTCACTCAGTTCAATAGAGAAAAGACACATTTATATGGAGGCCATCACACAATATCCAAAATCCTACTGTAAAATGTAGCAACTGTCAAAAACTATTACTTTCAGAGTGAATTTTATGATTTTCTAAGGTCTGTGATGTCATTTAATTCCAGAGCTCTTTGAAACATCTCTTGTACTTTAAAAGAAAGAGAAATTTCAACAGGTTTGTGTTTGTTTTGCTTTTTAAAAAAATTAAGATTTCTAAGCTAAAAACCAGAAAGGTAAAATTTTTCTGTCTTTGTAGAGATGCTAGCTTGTTCCTCATTGCCATCTTAGCCTTTGGTACCTGGAGAAATCACTGTCCATTCCTTGAACGTTATGCACCTTTGAGGTCCTTGCACAACCATAATGCACAAGACAAATCAGATGAATGTTTCAGGCATGAGAGTTGCTCCAATCTTGCAGGCAAATAGCTGCCTACTAAGCCAGCTCTACTGCCAAAGCTCCACTGTATCTGACCACAGGGAGGGACAGCTTCAGGGCAGCATGATCTGGCAGACCAAGCTATGGACTAAGAAGAAAGGACTAAACTCAGCTTGACACTGATTTCTTCCACATCCTGCATGAAACCACAAAAGCAAATCCATGCAAACTCAAGCAGCCACAGCAATTACCTACTGCTCCCATTGACTTGAATATGTGTTCTCAAGGCACTTCAGTTTTACAGGATCTGCTTCAAAGATCACTGTTGGCAGTGGAAAGACTCCCACTGTTGGCCGCATTAATATGGAAATACCATGCATTTCAGCCATAGATTTAAGCATTCAGTGCAAAAAGAGACTAATAGTTTCCCATTACATATATGTCTGCAGCAGTATGTCTCTACTTCTGTGAGCATGCACATGCATTTTCCTCTGTTGGGAAAATTGGGAAACACACTGTGCAACATTTCTGTGCCTCCCAGAAACTGGGATGAATAGTGGCAGTGCACAGGAATTTGACTGCAGAACAGTGATATTTGCCCATTTTATTTCCCAATCAAGTCGCCATGAGGTAACGGTTCCTTGCCTGTGCAGAAATTCAGAGCAATTGTCAGAAAGGTTTTTTCAATGACCTTGGCACTGGCACAGTATTTGAATACAGTTAGGACAGAGACAGCAGCAGACAGAACTGGTCCTTGGCAGAAACACCAGGTAGAGCAGTTCGAAAATTCTAAATACAGAGATGCTTTGCTGGAGCTCTGAGCTTGGACTTCTGTTGCTGCCTTGACTGCCCAAATTAACAACAGGAGTGACATAAGCAATAAATGAGGCATAGGATCTGTGTATTTACTTTTCTAAGTAGATTTTTGAAAAACAACAAAGGTTCAATTACTCAGTAACATCTTAGAATGTGATCTAGGTGTTTTATTTACAAATGTCCATACAGACTGTATCTAACACCATAACACACTATTCTGTACTTTCTGCATTTTAAACTTATATGATAGATCTGAATTTAGGTTGATGACATCATGGAAGAGTAGTCATGTCAATAACATTCTTACAGTTTAAAGGAGCAAGATTCATTTTGTATAGGCCACACTTGGTACAAAGGAACTCAGTGTTTATATTTTATATGGTTTAAAAATACAGATACAGTGATAATGGACAAAAAGAGAGAATGTAACTTTTTTTAAAGGTCTTCTAGTAATTTCTACACCTGCTATATAAAAAAAAAGTCATAAAGAATCATAAAGCTTTAATATTAGTGGCCCAGAACTCATTGAGTTTTGTCCTGGTAAGGTAAAAACTTGCCCATGGTTACCATGCATATGTACAGTACCTTTGAGTACACAAATAAGTACATAAAGTTTTGACAGATCTATATACATATTTATTTATATATTGTGCAATCAAGCAATAGTAAATCAGATAGGAAAAGTACTCTCATTCCTTACCTTCCTTGCTATTTAAAGAGAAACATCTTATTTTTTTCTGGCACTGTCAATGATAATTTAAGAGCACTGCTATATTAAGAACACTGCTTGCAACCTTTATTCTCCACACATTTTTCAGTTCAATCAAGTCAATGAGAATTCTATATGTGCAAGAACATCAGAGAGCTATGAGCAAGATGTTATTGTCTAAGCCCCTGAAATTCACAAATTAGTTTTGGAAAAAATGTAGGTATGCTATAAAGATGATACTAAGATAAGTGCTGGGGTTTTTATAGACATAATTATTGCAACAAACAGCTTTTTGCAAATGTAGGCAAATTGGACATGAATTGCAGTCATAACATTGCTCTTATTTCTGGTAGTTTCTTAAACAGAAAAAAACCACTTTCTATCACTATATATGACAGAAACCACATTCTAAAATAACAGAAGTTTGCTAAATTCCATTTCAATTTTCAAACAGTTAGTTGTGGACACAATATTAGACAAATTGCAGATACCTGAGGTACTTAATTACTATAGCTGGCAATTTTTGTTTATAATTATTTAACCTCCTGGAATATGATCATCACTTAAGATATATATCTGAACTGATATATGCATTTTCGTCGGCTTTTACAAGAACAGAAAAAGAATGTATCTTTTCAATGGTAGTAACAGGCAGAATTAAGGGAGGATATTAAGTTCTAAACTTGTTACACAATTTCTGTGCTATGCAGGAAAAACTTCATAAAACACCCCATTTCAAAATGTGTTACTTATCAAGCAGTTTCATAAAAACCAAAGAAAATTACTGCATGATTTACTGCTACGCATTTTGTCCAGATCAGATTAGTTTATCTCTTTTCTCTATTCAGGTTTAAGTACTTTAAAAATACATAACTACAGGCCTTTTTTTGGTAGGATTTGCTAAAAAACTTTTATTTTTGATAGCACTAGCAAAATTAAGCATCAAACCCTAAAATATTAAGCAGCGAATATAATGTTCAAATTAAGAAATCAGTTATTGTCAAAAGCAGTGGTAAGAAATGGGGACTTCATGAGACAAGCCTAATCCTGCCATTGGTGCTCCCTTCTTGTGCACAATCTTTTCAAGGTTTTGCACATATCTTGTGTACACAGGGTCATCCTCTTTAGAACTGTCCTCAAACTCAGGTAATGTAAGGAAAGTGTGTATGTTTCTGTGAATGCTTAACTCTGCTTTTTTTCACGAAAGCACATGCTGATTAGACCATAAAGCACTTGCCTGTGTTAGAAGAAATTTCCAGTTAAGTAGAATCAATTTCGTATCACCTGTCCCTTAATCAACATAAACAGGAACGTGCACACACAGCAGAAGTCACTGACAAGCTCTGTCCTGGGATGCCACATGTACATGTAGTCATGCATGTGCAAGGAGACGAAAAGCACAAGAGAACAGCCATGAGAAGGACAGGGGAATAGAGGGACTGTGTACTTTTTGCGAAGAGACTGAGAAAACCTGGCTTGGTTAGTGCTACAGAATGAATGCTGAGAGAGGATATGATTGAATGCTGAGAGAGGATATGATTGCAGTCTATTAATACATCCTGAGATAAACACCAGGGAGGGATAAGAGCTATTTCAGTGGAGGACAATGTTGGCAGGAGAACAAATGGCTATAAAGTGGCCATGAGTTACACTCATCCTGGAAATTGGAAGGTTTCTAGTTAGGAGAGAACTGAGGTTCTGGAGCAGCTTCCCACACCAGCAGTAGCAAGAGAAAAATGCTGAAATGCTTCCCAAGTGAAAACTGATCAGTTTTCAAAAGGGGCTATGTGATATGGCTGCCTGTAACTATAGACCGCATGTGGTGAGCGAGCAGATGTTTCCCTGTCCTGTGTGCCCTTACTCATTCCTCCCAAGCTCACAGGACAGTCACAGAGTATGCCAGTAGGAAGTCTTTCCACTTCCTGGTTCACTGAGAAATTGAAGACTTTACAAATGAAATCTGAAAAAAATTACAGAGGATGTGCAATTTAAGAGAATTAGTGTTCCTACACAACCATTAATTGTTCATATCTCCTGGATTTCTATGTGTGTGTCTTCAGTTTTCACCAACATGTTTAATCCCTAGTGCCTCAAACCATAAAAATACCTATGAAATAAACAATGCATTACTGCTCCAACACTGACACATTCACTTGGGATCATCTGTGTGAGCTGCAGCTTGCACATACTGATTGTCAAGAGACCTACTGCATTCATTTGGTTTCTCACACAGCACGGCAAAGCACAGCCATCCACCCCCAGTCCAGCAGTTTCTCACTTGCCACGTATTTAGTAGTTGGAATTTCAATCCTCTTGTTAAGTAATGTATGTTATTACATGGTCCTATCTTTACATTCTTCTGTAACATGCTAAATTAAGTATATAATTCAATAATAAACATAGAAGTATATAAACAGAGTACTTTTGATTTCCTAGCAAAGAAAACTTCATAGTTTTTTCCTAAAGAAAAGTCTTACTCAATCTATATTGAAATAAGAACAAGTAAAAATATTTTCAAGTGCCACACCCAAGACTGCAAATGTACTTTAATTCCAGAGCTTTCATTAGAATTAATGAAAGATATACAGCAAAAGTAATAAAGTTCGTCTATGCATAACAGCAAGAGGAATACACTCAGTTAAAGCTCATCTGATGTTAGACTTGATCTCATGCTGACCTTGCTCTGCTGGCAGATGTTTTTCTGCCTGTGTTTTGGTTTATAAATGTCTGACATCCTCAACGGCAAATTAACTGCAGTTAATTTTATGCAGATTAATTCTGCTGAAAGTCACACAATAAGAGGATAGGAGATTAAAGTCATAACAAAGTGGATGCTGGTAATGTATACATCTGTGTTTTTAGAGTATTGGCAGCATTTTAATTTCCTTGGGACACTGCATAGGATGTTGTTGAAATTGTGAAAGTTTAAGCTAGCAACACAACTGCATCCAGTTGAAACTTGAGATAATTAAGAAACCTGGTACACTGTGGTTTGGGAGCCACAATAAATAAAATAAATTGCAAATTGGTGAGACATTTTAGTGCACACTGTTTTATACCTGTCTTCAAAGGGAATAAATATTGCCAGCTTTACCACTACAGAAAAGCTCTAGGAGTCAAACACCATTACATTTTATAAAGTATAGCACACCTCTTCTATAAGACAAAAAAGATTTTGTACCCAAAATACCTGCAGCCTGTGTGTTACTGCAACACTGATTCAAAGTTCTCTTCGAATGTAACAATTTCTTCTGCTTTTGCATATGTAACTCATTATATTAAGTGCCATTGCCAAACTGACTACACAGAGAGCTGCCTGATAGAAAATTACAGGGTAGCCATTTTTAAAGTTCTCAGAATCTACTTACTCGTGTGCCTAGATTAATGTCTTCTGTAATACTTACGAGGCAAATGAAATAGAGTACTTTGTCCATCGGCATTGTGATAAAAAATAAAAGAACGTGTGCCTACCTTGGCACTTTGTCAAGATACTTCTCCACTGTTACTCACTCTAAAGTATTGTAGTCAAATTCTGTGATTCTAAGTCAAGGAATGGAGAAAATCTTGATGAAGATTTTTTCAGATTATTATATATTCCTTACCTGGGGGCAGTCTTTGATGTAGTGTCCCTTGTTAAAGCAGAGGTGGCACAGGTAGTTAGGAGGTGGTCTCTTGCTGGGTTTTCTGGCTTCTGAAGAAAGGGATAGGTCAGAGAAATGCTCGGTGAGGGAGCTTAACCCATCCACAATGTTATTAAGTGAGCCATAAGGTGATGCACTCTTGTAGAGACTGCTGCTCAGAGCCTGCAAAAGAAAACAAATAAGTTACATGCAACATAGTACTGTATTAAGGATTGTTCTGAGGGAGATCTGAATAGGGGATGGATAAAACTAGCAAGAAAAATAGAAAAAAAGGTGATTTTTTTTTTTTTTCTTAAGAACACGGCTGTGTATTTGAGGAGAGCAATATACAGGCTATTAATAAAGAGGTTTCACAAAGGCAATGCAATGGAGGTGGTCACCCCACTGCTGAGGAAACTATTGAGCTTGCCATGTTTCTCTTAGTCCAACCTTTCCACTAAGCAATGATTGCTTTCTTGTGTTTGACCATAATGCATTCATAGTACAGTTAGATTATGCAGGCAAAAAGCTGAAAGAATAGCTCACAAAACAGAATTCTTTTGTGTCCAAAACTACTTACACAAAGAATACTGAAGTCAGGGAAAGGAAAAGAATGCCAAGAAAAATGCAAAGTAACTTTTAATTTCCAATCTGGTTAATCAGACAGTCAACAGAGAGTCCCATGTTCAAATAATAGCAAGAAGCATTGAGATCTACATCTGGTTTGGATTTTCTAAGGGGGAACCTGCTGCGATTTAAACATTTCCTGATAAACAGTAAATACCTAGGTTTTGTACTTCACCTCAATAGGATCTTCACTCTCTCAATCTGCAAATCAAAATCAGTAGCTCCTAATTTGCTATTCAGTAGTTTTTGAACAGCAGGAAACCCATCAACACGTAAATAGGTATTCTCCCTAATGGAGACAACAAGGATTAATTCACTTGAACCTCTAAATGTTCGAAAGAAACTGCACAGTAGAGTTCAAAAAGCAAGTTTAAAAATCTTTAAAAAATTAACATCATAATCAATCACTGTAGAAATAGGACCAACTGTTGACTGTCCTGTCCATCCTCACATGATGGGACATATTTCACATGGTGTTTCCACCTTAGGTTTGCAATGCTATTCTCATGTAATAGTGCTGGCTTATGGGAAAGTGAGGTAAGAAGAGGTTCAATCTGTGCCTCTGTACTTTAATTCTATTGAATTCAAATATTTCTATGGGGTCTTTATATGTGTTAACATATAACATATGCTTATACATGTTATATATCTTTTGAAAACATGCACTGAAATTGATTTAGAATTTTTGAAATAAATCTAAATTGAAATTTTATTTCAGAGATCTCAAACATTCAGAGTGTCTGCATAGTGAGTATTTTCTGGGTGACAGTCACATACCAAAAAAATCATATTAAAGCACTAGGCACAAGTACCTTGGTGAGACCCAACTATCCCTGAATCTCATCCCACCACAGATGGTGTACTCTGTACAGAAAACTTCAGCCTAATAATCTGCTTCACCCACTTGCACTGTAGTCAAATACAGCATGCTGAACTTCACTGATCCTTCTTGCAATGCTGAAGCTGGTGCACAGCATCAGGATCAATTCAAGGGGCCCCAGAGTGGAATCTGATCTCACATGGGACTTCCCGTATGCCCTGGCACTAAAACATCCTGTGCAGCATAGTTCTGTGCTGGTGGAAGATGATGTGGCTGAGAGGAGAATCAGCCACTTTGTTTCAGGAGTTAAAGCCATAGATTTTAAAAGGAAAAGGTATTTTAAAAACTAATGAAAAGATTTTAGCTGCTTTAGCCATCAAGCAACCAAAGATACCTCCAATGGCCACTGGAATTTATTTTCTAGGATTTACTGGATGCTATTGGAATGAGAAATTCTTGGCATCAAATTTTTAAAAGGAAGAGGAAGTGCTGTGGATGCCAAAATAGCATTAATTAAGCGTCTTCAAGAAGTTCTTGTCTCCCTAGGAGCCACTTTTTCTTATATACACTTGGAAAAATATAACATCTTTCTTTTTAAGAGAGCCTCTAGCCAAGAGATTCTTAAAGTACTTCACCTGCATTACACCCATCAGTAACCTTGCAAATTCCTTCTTATCTGATTTTATAGAAGGCTAAAAGTATGGACACAGTATGTGTGAAGTCATAAATTCTTTACCTATTGCCAAAATCTGGAATATCTTCTGGGGATGTAGAATAACTCCTGCCCATCAGGAGGCTGCTATTTTTGCCCCCAGGGCCAACTCAGTAACAAACCAAAATATATCTATCTGCTGCCTATAGTGGGCTTTGAATTGGCCATATGGCACACAGTGACGACTGTTTTCTTTCCTGCACATCCTTTACACTGAGCTATTGCCCTCATTAAAAGGGAGCAATTTGGAACCACAGCTGGATATTATGTAACTCACTCCTCCACCAACCCTTCCTGGCACCTTTCAGGTCAATATTGAAAAACAAGGTGGCTCACTCCAGCAGAAAACTTTCACAAACTTTTGTTTCAATTGTCGCGACCAGAAGCTGTGCCAAAGGCCAGGATCCCATCAGACTATGGGCTGCACTGACACTACATCATAACCTTTAGCATCAACCAATGGTTCTGTGACCAGAGCGTGGCACACGGCTCCAAAAGTGGCCACCTGGCAGGCAGGGCTGGCAGCTGGCAGGGCACTTGTGCAATACATGCCACAGCTGGACATGGCAAAACATTCAGTCCACACACAGCACTGTGAAACACTTCCCTATAATCATCTTGAGGCTTGGTGTTAAAAAAGGAAAAAACAAATATAACATCCCAGAAGATGATAGTAAAGGAGAAGATGGACGTTGCTGATGTCACTGGTACTTTAAAGAACAATGCACTCCTTTGGAAAATGCCTAGATGACCCCAAGGTGCAGCCCATCCCTCTGGATATAGTCAGGCAAACCGATTCAGCAGTTCCTGCCAACCTGACCTGGAAAAGAGTCTTAAATCTGTTTGACTCCAAGTCAATGTGAAAAACACATCAATCTGGCACTTCAAAATTGCTATAAAGAGCACCAGCACAAATGGTGCTATATCCTGTTTCTAGCTCTGGAAATCTCCAGTTCTTTAGAAGGAGATGAGGAAATAAGCCATTCCCAAAAGCCAAGTTATATAATAAGCATGGTAATGGGAAAATTCATCCTGGCCCCTGGAATCAAATAGTGAAAGCTTAGTGCTTGTGATGAATGTGATGAAATGGTGATTGACTCCATTTTGTCATTGTAAAAAACAAGGGGTGAATGAATATTGCTGAGATCCATAAAACAGTTTTGGTTTGGTTTTTTTCTTCTTTTTTGGGGGGGTTGTTTTGTTTTGTTTTGTTTGTTTCTAGCACACTCCATTGAGCAGAACACCAATTCAGACCTTACTAAGTGATTGCATTGCTGCAAAGGGGATTTTTAAGAAGGGTTTTGAATAAAAACTTTGAATTAGCTTCACACCAAAAGGGGATGTCTGCGGAGGTGATTAGAGTGCCAGGGAGAATGTTGATGGTCTCAGACAGAAAACAGAGAGGAATAGAGAAAAGAATTTTGACTCACTCTGGTCTCAAGTATATTACTACTCATCTGGGAGGTGGCAGGCAGACTGCTCCTCTCATGAATTCCACCAAAAGTAATGACTGCTCTGTGTTCACAATGTACCGCTAGCAAAGCCAACCTATTTCTTAAAAACGCAGACAATCTCAAATACAGTCTCATTTTGAGCTTGAACAGGATAGAAAGGATTTGGCAGTGAAAGGGTTAGTGCTCTCAAGGCACCCAAAAGACCACACTGCATGTCCTAATTACAAGGCTCATCAGCCCAGCTGCAATGAATTCAGGATTTCCTTATCTTACCATACTCGGGGGATGGGGAACCTGGTGGTAAAACTTAGAAACTGCCTTGGTGGGAGGTTTGAGCTGATAATGTAAGTTTGTCTGTTTGTTTGTTTTTTCCTTCCTATGAAACTTATTGACTTAATTGAATGTAAGCCAAACTGAAAATCTTGTGTTGTATTTTCCAAAGGTAACCTCTCTGCTGGGTAGATCTTTAAACTGTATCTGTTGGTGGCATTGGGAAGCAAAGTTTCCTTTGGTATTTGTTTGCTCAGTGTTTCTAGTTAAAGGACACGTAATCTGTAAGGCTGCAGTGTGGTCCTTTGTGAAAGAGGCAGCTATTGTCTTCTGTGTCTTTCTCACTCTGATTTCCAGTTGTGTAACATACGTGAGTGACTCAGGAGTTCCAGTATCTAACTCACCTCTAAGAAATTCCTAGTTCAGTGAATGATTGGCAAATGCTCTTGATTCACTTGGCTAGGTTCCTGCCTTTCAGAAACATCTTTTGAGATTGATGTGCCAAGAGGTAGAAAAGGAAACGCCAAACCACTGGCTTTATCTCTTCAGCTTCTTTTTTAGCAATGGTATAATGTTGAAAAAAAAGACAGGTGTTGGCAATATGCAATGGAACATTTAAGCAACTGAGCAGCAAGTCCTACTCGCCAAATTTCCCTTTGGTATGTATGGCTACTGCTTTACCTGTAAAGGTATTTTTTTTAACAGGGATCAGAAAGCACAGAGAGCACAAGAGCCTCTCAATTATGACATTTAAGTCTGAGCAAAGGTGAAAGGACTAGTCATCTACCAGACCAGCTGTAATTAATAAGCAGTGGCAACATGTTTATGTGGGAATGCTATCTTCATATCAGGATTTAAGAAAGCAAAGCTTTAAGGCACGGACTGGAAAAGTAGAGGTATAATTGGAAAAACTGGTTTCTGCCCCAAGTTCAGTTTGTGGCTGTTGGACCCTTAAAGCAGTGATAAAGGGGTATTCCACCAGTTATCTGAAGCTAGAATGACTTACACTGGTTGTTCGGGGCTGTATCTAGCCAGTATATGTTTGATGCTCTGGAAGTTAGTATGATTTGTACTTATGGTTCTCTCCATGTTTGTTGTAGTTGCACATACTGAAGTGAAGTCCTGTAGCACTTCAGTATTCCTACAACCTGCTCCAGTCATCAATGCTACCACAACATGAAATAGAAAAGAAAGTGAAAAGCAATGAGCAAAGAATTTTTGATGACTTATTTTTGCTTTAGTATGCTGCTGACCTAATAAAGCAAACAAAAATAAAGCTATCTTAATGGACAGAGTTAAGATTAAGTCTGTTTGAAGGTTGTAGGAACAGGGAGTTGGGTTGCCCTGTCATCAGTATGGGAAAAGTAAGATTTTCATATACTGTAAATTGTAAATATTTTCCAGACTGTATGATGGTAACCAGACTAGCCATGCTAATTATTAGCCCTGCATTGAAATATCAAAAGGTGCTAAAGTTATCAGCTTGGATTTTCACGAAGATAAGAACTGAGTGGTCCACGTGCTGTGTCATGGATAAAACAGTAAGATAGACAAGTCATTGCCCTCACTCAGTTGCTATTTTCATGTTGGAGCGGAGGGCAATCTGAGCTACCCAAACAGTAACTCAGTGGCTCGTATGTGTAATATACAAAACTTAACCTGAGGGCCTATAGCTGGTGTCCTAAGGCTTGCTTTTGATGTGGGGCCATGCAATATGTGTGAAAGCACAACAGTTGCACCAGAAGACAACCATATTTGGAGAAGAGCACTTAAAATCTGTGACTTCTCTGTGCTTCAGCTCTTTATAAGTGGTCAAAACAGTTCCCTGTTTTTGTCCCCAAAGAAAACATCCAATGCAGAATCATAGAATAGAATCATGGAATTGTTTAGATTGGAAAAGACCTTTAAGATCATCATCAATGTTTATGGCCAATCCAAAAGCCTTCTGAAAACAGAGGGATTAAATAAAAATACTGTAATAAATTTAGCTGTATTCATTTGAGCCAGAAGAAATACAGAAATTTAATTACCAAGGCTGAACTGGAAGACCTCAAAAACTGCTCCTGTACGGCTTGTGTCTGCTTTAGCTCCTCTGATAAATTGGATACTTTTACAAAAAAACAGCTTAAGAGTTTGTTCAGTAACATTTTATCATTGGAAAACTGAAAGCCAAGCTCATCACTCAGTGAAGAAAATGTTTGCCTGGAGGAAGCAAAAAAAAGCCTCAGGTTTCTGTTTCCTTCTGAAGTCAACTTTTAAGTCAGCTGTCAAAAAATCTGGTCTTTGGCCTGACTTTAGTAAAATCTGAATTGCTCCAGTTCTCATATAAAACCACAGATAAATGTGGATTACCCAAATAAACTTTAATGCATTCCTGGCTAGTTAGACTAGCCAAGTATACCTTAATTTATCCTTCTTCTGTGGGGGCTTTTAGACAAATACATGTTTATGTTAAACTGCTAACACTAATGCTTACTTCTAAATATTTTCAGATAGATGGCACTAGGCCTTGCCTTCTGCAGAAACAGTATCTTAAGGAGACAACTCTGAATGCAGTGTGACCTGCCAGTGGTTGTGGAGTGAGTCACTGAAGGGCAATGAATCTTTAATCCAGCAGATAGATCTGTCTAATCCAGTTATTCCAAATCTGACTTCTCAGCTGGCTGTGGCTTCTCAGGTTGTAATTGCTGAGACTCTGCAGAACAGAAGGTGGGTGCAACACACGCCGCTGTGCATGACTGGTGTGCACCTTCAACTCACAGCAAGGCTGGAGAGCAACACACACCACCCCCTTGCCTTGCTTTAGACCTGCTGGTCTTTCACACCTGAATACAAAGCTTTCAGTGAGTTTCCCAGATCTTCAGATCTTAAAAAATCCCGCTCCCTACATACTATACAGTGGTAAAGTTACGCTGACACTTCAGGAATTGCTTAGTCACCATCTCCAGGCTCACTGGATCTCAGGTAGGCCTTTTGGCTTTCTGCTAGTAGTGTGATCCTCCTTACTTCAGCTTTAGGGAAGGGTTTGCTGTAGGTATCAGTGAGGACACTCATTTTACAAAATGTTCAGGGACCTCCCAAAAGGCTTTTAAAGGCAGATGTGGGAGAGGACAGAGATTTGCTCTGGTCAGAGGTGTGCAGTCTTGAAGGAACTTTCTAAATCTTGCACCAAGGTCTGCAGGGCTCCTTTTCATTTGCTGAATGCCCAACAACTGCCCACTTATGTTAAACAGAAGCTCTAACACATGAGCACTATATTAGGGACAACGGAAACCATTCATGTTGCAAATTGCTTTAACACACCCCTCCAGGAGCCCTGTGGTGTCCCCAGGTATCTCCCTGACCTTTGGGGACAGGCCACAGGGAGGGCCCCTGCCATCCCACTGCCATCCCACTCCATCCCACTGCCACCTCGTGCTGCCCAAAACCAAGTCCCTTTGGTCAAGACAGGGCTCTCCGGTGAGGAGGAGGTTATGAAGGCTGTATAGCATGAAGTGAGGGGAGAAACGGATGGACATGTTTTGATCCCTGCACTTTCTGTTAACATCTCTGCTTCCTGCAGGAAATCTCGTCTCAATCTGACCTGCAGTCTGAAAAACAAGAGCCGAGTTTCCTCTCATTTGGTAGCTCTTTTGACACTCCAAGCGCAAGAAAAATAACACCCGGAAATAGATATGTGCCTGTTCAAGACACACTTAGGAAAGCATTTACCTCCTGTGCAGCTCTTGCATGATGAAAGGTTTTGCTAAGAAATGTCCATTTTGGGTTAAACAGAACTCTAAGTCTGAGACGGTTTTGTTTATATCATTTACATTCAGCAATGCCTTCTTGGCACAGAAACTTCTGAGATGGCTGCCAAAGTTTAAAAGAGGCAAAGCTAAGGTCGCTGTCAGAGGTAGAAACAATACATCATCTGCCCAGAACGGGCCCCTCGCAATGCACTGAGGGCCTCAGTTCCTGCACTCACGGGAAGACAAAAACTTTTATTAAACTGAATATAGTGAGGAAAATAAATTATTTCTATGTACCAAATGACAGGCTGGAATTTCATTTTGTGACTCCAGCTTTTAGATAGTTTTATCTATGTTTAAAGCTACCCTCTTAATCAACTGTGATACAGCACAGCTTGAAGTGTGATCTGAGCATGCAAACCTAAAACATCACCATCTGCTTCAGATAAATTATAAAATAACAATTGAGTAATCTGGTTTCCAAGTAGATTTGAGGCTTTTTTTCCTCCCCAAGCTGGGACTGTTAGAGGAATGAATCTGTTATTCTATTAATTTCAGTTGCAATATATGTTGGATGGTTGTGTAGGAACACTTCTATACTTCAAGGATCACTGATGCTCAAACCCTCTTAAAAACTCTTGCTAGTCCTTCATTTTCAGGATGCAATGACTGTACAATAAACCCTTTGCTTTCCTTTCAACCACAACTATCCACAGCCCTAATGACTATTTACAAATAGTTGCCTAGCAGGCTCTCTCAGTGTGAAGAAATACAGGCTGCAACTCCCCTGCAAAAATCACTGTGATACCTGGAACTCCTAGAAGCAAGAGAAATCTATGAAAGCAAGCTGAGCCCCTTGAAGTGTTTGCTTGGTTGGCATTTGGCTGGATGAGATATAAATACAGATTTCCAGGTACCCACAATCCTTCTATGTAGCATATTGCACTTGTGTTCATTGAAAAGAGACACCAAATCCTACCACCACATGCAGGGAATAGGTGTGGGAGGCCATTTAATATAGCAGGAATTTATTTCTGTTTTGCATATGAGCTCAAGTTATGGATCATTTGTTAATCTTCAAATTAAATATGTCGAAACACAAAATGTATTTCTTAAGAAACAGGTTTGGAAGACCAGGCAGCAGTTTTCCCGTCAGCAGCAGCTGAAAGAGCAGCTGAAAAAGGGTCTACAAGAGGCTCCTTAAAACTCCTCTTAGTCAAAGTATTGGACTTGTAACTATTTGCTTACATCAAAACATATGACAGAAAGTAAAGAGCTAGGCTTGTGATATGTTAGAACTTAAAACCCACCAAAACTCCCCACAGCTGGGCTGGCCTGGCTGGACAATGAAGGCATGGAGAAACCCCAGGACTTATAACCCTGCATTTATTCTGCTTTCCTCAAGTGAATCTGTCTATAATTTTAGATTATACTTTTAGTAGATCACAAATTGTTTGCTATGGTTCTGAGAATAAGAACTAACCTGCAGAAAAAATGAAATTTTTACACTTATGAAATACTGTGTGTCTGAAGTATGTCAGCATTACTATAAGATTTGAATAGCTTGTAAAATTTAATTTGTTGCTTTGATCTATTATAATTACTCTGGAACCCACACAGAACCTAAGTAAACCATGAGGAAAAGACTTATATTCTCCCCATTTAATATTTAATTTAATAATTTCATTGTGGCTTCCTGAAAGAGGAAGAGCAATTCCAGAGGGTAACAAAATGGGCATGAGGCTGTTGGCAGTTTTCTGGGGAAAGGAAACTGGAGAGAGGCACAGGTATTAATTGTGACATTTTACTAATCTGTTCAGAAATGGGAAGGTGATACCCAGTATCACTTTTTAGGTAGTATTTTTATATATGCATCTAATTTAGGTAACAGGACACTGTTGCTTTTGCTTCTATGCAAATACATAATAAGAGTATTGGATGATTTGGCTTTGTAATATCTGTGCCTGCACCTTTTTGCAACTGCACTGTGTCCTTATTTTTCATTTCATGCTGCTTAAAGTAGCATGGAAAAGATCCTCTGGCCTTAGATTTAAATTTCACTTAAATTGTGTTGCAGAGTCCTTTTATGGCACACTTAAACTCTGATCTAGAAAACCTTCCTCTGCATTAATCCTCACCTATCACTGTCAGTAAAATGCAATCTTTTCTTCTAGTTGTCAATTACCAAAGTAACAGGACCATTGCTACAAGTTGTTTGTTATCTATCTTGTACAAGTATACAAAATCCCCTAAACAAAACAACAAAACCAAAAAGGCTTGGGTGGGGGGGAAGAGGGGGATTGGCTTTGGGATAAAAGCAGTTTAGTGCACATCTTGGTTATCTAATTTATACCATATACTTCATACATTAATATATTGGTTCAAGTCAGACTTGGTTGTCTGATCATTTGTGCAGTTCACTGGAGAAGGATCTTCCTTTTCTGCTCTGAATAACTGAGTCTGTGTCTGCAGAGCAAAAGAGGAGTGGATGAAAATTCATTACCCAACACAGTTACATCACCCCTTTGTTTGGGTGCTTTGGCATGGAAGACACTGTAAAGGCATAAAATAACTGTAAATGAAAGCTCTGTGTATAAAATATAATTGTAACAAGAATTCTACATGCTTTTGTCTCCAATTATAGGTGGGAGTGTTTTTCTTTTCTATGTACAGCCTGACAAGATTTTTTTCAAGATGTCAAAGTATTTGTGAGGCAGAAAAAGAGCGCTTCTCTCAATGAGGAGTTTGCATAAATACAAAATCCCAAGTGATCTAGAAGAGTTGGCAATGATTTTCAGCTAATCAGGAATAATAAATATAACTGGTTTATCTTCTATTGCTAGATTTTATTTTTCTTTTCAACTTATCAAAAGTAAATCAATAGTAAAGCAGAAAGTGCATATCCCTCTTCTTGAAGATTTGATTTACTTTCAGCAATTAATATTTTAGTTCTTGCCAGCCTTCCAAGCACGGTTCTGATTTTGATGTGAAAGCAAGTAGCTGCAGATTGCTATGGTGGATAATGCTTTAATTGTAAATGAACTGAAACCCAGGCGTAAGTCATGTTTGAATTAGTTAAAGTTCAAGGTAGGGCAGTTGTGCTGCAGAGCTACAGCAGCATTTGCTGAGGGCAGGGGCAGTTTGTGGGTAAGGAAGCAACACAGGAGGCTCTGGCTGTTGGAGTAAATTCAACACACCTTCTTCTTACTTCTGGGAACTTTCTGCTGTTCTTAGTCAAGTAAGGAAGCCAGAGTACAAGCAACATTAATTGTATTTAGAATACTTTCTTTAGTGAACCAAATTTGGCTCTTGTGCATTTCCTCCTGCAATCAAATTGCTATTACGTAATTCAGCCTAAGCGTCAAGAGTAAGAAGAGTATCTGCTATATGCAGTACCATGCA
Source organism: Orthonyx spaldingii (assembly GCA_013397795.1). Lineage (NCBI taxonomy): Eukaryota > Metazoa > Chordata > Aves > Passeriformes > Orthonychidae > Orthonyx > Orthonyx spaldingii. Next base: position 758,870 of record VZTJ01003600.1, read on the forward strand.
CTTATAAAAACACACACAAACAAAACACTTAATCCACGACAACAGAGAAGCCTAAAGCCACACCTAGGTGATACAAATGGAAGAGTGTAATTTGGATGATAATTTCAGTTTCATGCTTTTTATACAAAATATAGGTCTTATTTTCAGACTCCAATTCCTATGGTACATTCACACGTGGGGATTTTATTACCCTGGCAAACATGGGTGTTTTCCAAAGACTGCAGACTTTCCAAAGCAAAGCAGGAGGCCACAGCTGCAGAGATAAGAATAGGGAGCAAAAGAGAATGCTTGCAGACATAAACCCCTTAATTGTTGTATTTTAAAGAAAATGTCCTGTTGGAATTTGGAACAGTTGTTAGCTTAAATACCTGTAATAGGATCTAAGATTTTGAGACCAGTGTACAGTGGGCTGTGAAGGCTGCACTTCATGTGCTGAGGCAGCAGCATCAAAAGGGCTCTAGAGCTTGGCTGTGTGGGAGGACATAGGAGGCTGGTGTTGCCAAGATCTCCAAATGCATGTTGTCCTCTGATTAACGTAAGAGATTCAGCTCCCTGGAATCTCTTATGAGGACTGATGTGAGAATTGACATTTAACTTCCTGAAAAGCATTTGGAAATTACTTGTCTGGCACTTTAAGTAGCCATGAAATATCTGTAGTGTACAGTCATCCTAAGGCAGAGAGTGCAAGTTCTCTTGCAAGTCCTGCAACACAGGAATTGTTGTTCTAGTGCCTTTTCAACAAAATTTGGAGAAGGATTTGGAGAAGGATAAGGGCATTCTAATGTTGGTACTTACACAAAGAATAGTGAGAAAAAATAAAAATTAGGAAATCAATTGAATAATAATCATTATTATTAAAGGACACTTTCAGGTACTGTAGACTGTGCTACTCTGTCAATAGCTATGCTAAATAAGAGGGAGGTAATACTGTGGTTGTTTAGTCTGTAGCTGAGAAAGCAAGAAGTCCTCACTTGAGTGCCTCGCTCATTAAGCATCCTGTGGATCAAAAACATGCTCTGTGTTGGAATAACTAATAATGTTACACAAAATTAAACAAATTGGACAAGTTTTGGAACATATGGCAATTTCTGCTAATCTGCATCTCTGTTGAGTTTGCCCTCAGACCATACTGGTTGTGAGCAGCCTCTTAAAAGGCATTTTGTTCTCTCTTTTGAATCTTTTAATCATGGCTGTTCTCAGCGATATTACACTTAATTTAGGGGGCAATGGCTTGATCTGGTATAGCAGTCCTTGTATTCTTCTACGAGAATGGAGATTTTTTTTTTCATCTTACAATTATCCTCCAAATTACTTCATCTAGGCCAAATAACAGATTGTTCTTCATCAAGTATCAGGTTAGTGTGTATCCTCTAATTCTATGAAAGACAGATAGACAGCAAGTTTGTCTGATATAAAATACATTTTTTGTATAACTGCCAATTTCCTTCCCTACATTTTTTTTCTTTCAGTGTTTCATCAGTTTTTCTTGTTAGCTTATGAATGTCACTGTCTTCTTTGGCGAAGCTACCCCAGTGCTTTAGACCTGCTTCTGTTTCACAGGGATTTGAATTATTTTCCACAGCACACTGTAAACTTTTTTTAACTCCACACATTCTTCTTTCCAAGCAAGTGATCCATACTTTACTGTAGCAACCTGAGCTAGTTTGTGTGCTCTCACTCCCAGTCAGTTCTCTTCTTGCCTATAAAGGCTGAATCTGGAAGTCTCCAAGTCAGAAACGTGAAAATGGTGATTATTTTCTCATCTAGTATAGGCAGTTATTTGTGCTTAAATAAAATCTGGTTTAGATCCAGAAAGTGGCTGCCATACAGATATCTAGAAGGAACTTCACTCTTGAAAGACAGAGAGTAGAGAAGAAAGTTTAACTATTATAATATGATAATTTGTAGTTACTGCTTGCTGTCTCTTCCTGACCAAAGACAGCATTTACCTGGTAGAATGCCTCCTGTTAGTGTAGAAAAATATGAGTCTCTTGTATCCTTATTCTAGGTTTTTCAATTAACCCCTCAATGACAAAGCCACAGGTACCTGGCTGTGTCTCAAAGGCATTAAATTCCATGTAACCGGCCCCACAGCAAAGCCTCAAATACTTGGCTGTGATGGATGGTGTTATAATGAGGGTGGAGCTCAGTTCAGTGGCCAATTTATTGCATCTTAATGGTCTAACACGCTTTTATTTCATATCTAGGACAACAAATGCTGCCATAAAGTTTGGTTTAAAGCAGGTCTGTTTTGCAAAATGAGTCTTGCATACAGAACAAAACACTCGTTGTTGCTTTACTGTTTAAACCTTTATTATTGCTTTTTTTTTTCTTGGTACAATGGGCTTTTATGCACCAAACAGCTGTGTTCATCATGTTTATTTAGAAGGCATCCATTGTAGTGGAAAAAGTCTGGAGGACAAAAATCTTGAAGTACAAGACTACTCTGTGGGTGCTGGCACTTTTATTTTTTTTCTGTCCTGTTCCTTTGGTCTGTATGCAAGTCACATACACAGGCACTGCCATGCAGACTTGCAAACCCTGTATAATAGCAACTTTTCACAAGTGCTGTCTCTTATTCCAAGTGTTCTTCTCTAGAAATTTTCAATTGCAAGGCAACATACAGGACACACAACTATTTTACACCCTTGATCCTATCATTTCTCAATCTGTTGCTATTTTGGACCCTCATTAGGTCACTTTCCAAATATTGTGTACAGCTATGTGTCAGTCATTGTCACAGCTCAGCTCCAGGCTAAGCCAACCCAGGACAAAACTGTGAGGAAAAAACAAAAGTCAACCAAAGCAAGCACTGTGTAGAAAACAGTCAACAGTTTAACTGTGGAAAGCTATGTGTTGTTCCAAAGATAGCATGAGCCCACTTGCTGCAAAAACAGCATACAGTACTAATAGTCTCCAAAATAATTTTACGTGGTTGAAATATGTAGTATATACCCAATGGCATCTGCAAATAAACAGATGTTAGAATCTCAAGAATTAAGAGCATGACATTGTCGGAAACTCTTGGGTGACTCCTGCCAAAAAGCAGTCCAGTTTCCAGTTACTGGAAAGAACAGAGCATCTAACATATTGACAGAACTTTTTCTGAGAAACAGTATCTCTAGCACCTTCTAAACCCTTGAATGAAAGCTGCTGTATAAGCAGGCAGTGTTAGCCTGGGAAATTAAAGGGTTCCCTACTTCCTTCAGGGTATATCCAGCAGGGCAGATGCAATCCCATGCCATGTGAGATGGCTGTGCTCCTTTCCCTCTTTCCAGATTACCACGTTTTCTGACATAGTTCAGGTAAATACTGGAAACACAAAAGTGTGTCCATCAGCCACATAGTCAATTCCCATTCATTTTCCAGCCAGCTATTGTCACGGGCTGGAAAATGAATGGGAACAAACTAACATGCTTGATCTTTTAAAAATATTAAAATATCTGTAGAGAATGAAATGGCTTCTTATTTCCTGAATGATGAATGCTCTTGGCTTTCTACAGAGCTGGCATTCTCAGTTGCTGCTGCTGTTCATGTGCCTCGTGTACAGGACACTGTAAAGAAGTTTAAAAGAGCAGAATAAAGTTACAGCTTGTGGATGCTAGGAATCCGTACAGAAATGCAGTGAAGGTGACTTCTGGGATCTGAAAACAGCACAGCTGGTGGGAGGCTTCTCAGGGGCTGACTGCTTGGAGCTGGGGCAGAGACAGGGGTCTGAGGAAGGCCTGGCATACCAGGGAAATGATTTTCCAGAAAAAAGAAGAAATGTTTGGGGAAAAAATGGAAAGAACTATGAGCCAAGTGGAAAGGGAGTGTGACAAAAGGAATAGCCCCTACTTGCACAGAGTATAGTAGAAGCCGAAAACGAACTCGGCGAACTGTCAGGAAGAGAAAACTGTTTCTCAGAGACTGTTTCAAAGGCTTCCTGAATGCAATCTCCATTTACTTGTTTCTTCCTTTTTCTCCCAAAAAGAAAAAGGACCTGCTATGAGCAGAATGTATCCCGACTGGAACAAATACGGGCCTGAACAGAGACTCAGCCTGGAATCCATGCAGGCTGAACTCCTGGAGTCTTGCTGCTACCTGAGTACCATAAAGCTTGTAAGCCAAGCAGGAAGGGACACAATCTACAATTTGTCATCAACAGGTAGCTAATAGTTTAAATTGCACTGACTGATAATCTTTTTGCAAAATCAATGTGCTTATTAGGTCTATATGTTGTTAAACCATCTATGTTATGTCACACTTAATAAGACTTTATCAAGTTGAACAGGTTTTGAACTACATACTCTCAAAGATAGTGCCTATTTTGAAAGTGGATGTGCTTTGTTAAATTCTTAAAGAAGAAAGAATTTCTAATTAAAAGAGAAAGCATGCGTCTATGTAACTCTGGCTCTTAACTGTTAGCAGCTCTAATGTGAGAGCAGTTGGGGAATTTGATTTAGTTTTAATTAATAATTCTGTAACTTTTCTGACAGGACAGGAAGGTGTATTTTGACTGAGGATACATTTTAAGTCGATGTTTAATATAAAAGGCGCTGGAAGGACTTTTGACTTGTCATTCTGTAGGAAGTGCCAGAGCAGGCTGGGATGTATAGTCCATCTAACCCCCATCAAACAGAGCCGCTGCTGAATGCCTCCGGCAGGAGTCCCACAGTAGGGTGCCAAAGTGTATTTGGATCTTTTCTGGAGAGGCAGGGAGCTGTGGAGTGTGAGGTGCCACCTTGCAGTATCCCACACATGTGAAATCCCTCCAATGCAGAAGTGCTTGACCTCAACAACTTCCTGTGACAGCGAGTTCCACAGCGAATTGTCTTTGCATACCCTAGTTTTTTAGCTTCCTTCCCTTGGGTTTCTCTTAGTCTTGTTCTTGCGTTATGAAATGTACACAAAACTTTTTTCACTGTTTTTACCACGTTCCTGTTTATATCTCTTCCTTTCAAATAGTGCCTGCCTTTGATCTCTCATAAGCCATATGTATTCTTGTACCAAGTTTTTTAAGTAACACTTTNTATTTTTGCACGTTATGACGGATGTAGCACTTTTCGCGTGTCCTGCCCCCCGTCCCTCTGGCCGCGCACGGGAAATCGGTGTAACCATTGACCAGACTGTCAACACGGGCGCCCCGCGCCGCTGGCGGGCGGCAGGAGGAGGCGGCGGCCGCGCCAATGCCGCGGCGGCGCCGAGCCCCGGCCCGTTAGCGGCACGGGCAGCGGGGAGAAGGAGCCCGGCGGGAAGGGCCGGCCGGGCACGGCGAGAAGGAGCCTGCGCGGGCGGGCGTGCGCGGCGGGGAGCGGGGCTGTCCCGCTCGGGCGGGCTCGGTGCCGGCCCCGGCCCGGGAAGGGGGCAGGAGGCTGCCGAGGCATCATGGCGGTTGTAGCCCGGGGGAGCCGGGGGCTGCGCGCCGGGCGGCGCGGCGGACTCACCTCGCTCCGCTGGAGCTGGAAGAAGCTGTTGAGATAGCTGGAGCTGAGCGAGGAGCCCAGCTCCGGGGTGCTCTTGGTGTAGCCGAGATCGGGGTGCTGGGACGAGGAGGGCTCGGGTCTGAAGGCATCGAAGGCGCTGGCCTGGTGCGTGTCTTGCAGGGAGAGATAGACCCAGTTGAGGAGCTGGGCGGGCTGGTACACGGACGCGGCGCTGGTGTCGATGGTTGACAACAAGCTCATCTTTCCCCCCGGCTCCGCCGGCGCGGCTCGCCCCGCGGTGCCGGTCCCCCTCCCCGCGCTCCGGCAGTGCCGCTCGCCCGTGCCTGCCCGGGGCGCTTCCTCCTGGCCGCCCGGAGGCGAGGACGGGCCGGGGGCTCGCTGCCGCGCCCCGCGCCGCTCTCGCTGCCCTAAGGCCGGCGGCGCCCGCGCAGCCCCAGCGCTCCGCGCAGCACGGGCATCGCTGCCGCCGCCCGCGGGCTCCGCAGGAAACTTTGTGCGCGCTCCGTCCCGCCCGCCCGGCCGGTGCCTGCCCCGCTATCTGTCTTTATTCCCACTCCCGCAGGCAGCGGCGGGGAGGGGCTGCCGGCGCTCCGGCGGCGGCGCCGCGCCCCCATAGGCCTCCCGGCCGCCGCGGGGGGGCAGGGGCGTCCCGGCGCCGCTCCGCCCCCGTCCTGCCCGCCCGAACGCGGCCGGAGGAGCGTGTGCGCTGGAGCTGCTTGGGCGGTTGGCCGCCGCTGTTCCCGGACTGCTGGCCACTCGCCTGCCCTGGTCGCGCCGGTTCCCTCGCTCGCTCCCCGGCTTTCCTCTTCCTCCTTCCTGAAGTTTTGCGCCAAACGCGCGCAGAGCCCTCCCGAGGGCTCCTCGCTGCGCCCTTTTGGGCTTGTTTTTAACTCGTCACATTTCATTCGAATCTCGTCAGCCCGCCCTCTCTTTTCACTCTCATTTCTCTTTCTTGCTGGTGCTGGGAGTTCATTGCACCAGTAATGAAGGAATTGAGGTTCCTTCCTGTTAAATCTCTGTCAGAGCACTGGGTTTACGAAGCCCTGCACGTCCGCTGAGGTTGTGCCAAGCCATGCAGAGTTAGGGTTTCCCAAATAAGGCAGGCAAGCGGCGCGATGTTCCCTTTGAAATCCATCTAGGTAGCCCTGGCGTGGGCTCTTGGGGAGCCTGGCTGTGGTGGGATACCCGGGAGTTAACTCTGAGTAGGCCTTTTAAGGAGTCGGTAGCACAAAAGAGCATGATGAATGATTCCTGTTTTAGGAAGGAACCTGAGTGGGTAAGCTGGTAATTACAGTTCACAAACTCTTCCTTGCTGCCTTCCCTGAGATGAGTGTAGCAGGGCAGCTATTTCTTTCTTTGGTACAAACACCATAGCAATCAAACTAGGAGTTCAAAGGAGCTCCCAGGAGGTAACCTAAAAACTCAAGCATACCTCCTTGTGTTCTTTCCTGAGTGACAAAAGGGTAAAAATTAATGTATCTTCCCAGTATGGTTTTGGGGAAAAAGAAATGCCTTCCTTACTTAGATAACACAAAAAAATATCTGACCTTTGAAACTTCAAAATTGGCTTCTTGGTTTGCTGTAAGAAGCCATATGTCTCTGCCAAGCTAGAAGGAAAGTCACTGTTCTAAAAAGGCATGGTTACAAGCAACAGAAAACGAGGGTCAGCATACACACAGTAGAAAATGCTGTTAAATCGTCAGCTGCAAACACCAAAGATGGATGCATTCAACTTTTGAGGGCAGGTAGTTAGGGCAGCAAAGCTATCTGCTTGCAGGAATTTAAGTGCAGGTGAAGATTCTAACTTTCCAGAACTGCAAGGTGAAGCTTGGAACAGCTGAATCAAGCTGAAGTCCTTTAGTGAGGCTACTTTTTTTTTTTCTTTATTTTAGTGACAAAGTCCTTGCAGCATAAATGCAGTTGGCTCTAAATTCTCTTGGTTTAGAAGCCCTTTGGGGCACATCGAAACATGTGTGCATCAGCATGAGAATGAATAAACTTCCACCAGTGTAAAGGGTCTTTCTTTATACTCTGTCCACAACAGAGATCATAACAGAAGAATTCAATCAAATTGCATTCCAAACTCAAACAGTTGCATAGTGTTTTAAAGAAGGAAAAGGTGGATAAGGCTTAGTGACTTAATAAATTGTGGGGGAGAATTTTCCATGATTTGCTGGTAAATGAAGAAAAAAACCCAAGAAACAGATATCACATCTAAGGAACTTGCCTTTCTGGCAGATGGTGTTAAAAAAGTGAGGGTATGGTAGAAAGTCTAGAAGGGGGAACTAGGCTGAAGCTGCTTGTTTTGTTGTTGTGGAGTTGTTTGGGGTTCTTTGTAGGCACACTAATTCCTTCCTTAAAGACAATTTCTATTCTTATCACTTCCCTCTTTTACTTGATAAGTTAAGCAGAAATACATGTATTTTTATTTGGCAGCTGCACTGTTCACTCTGTTTAGTAAAACACTGTGAAGGAAATGGGATTTCTGAACAGGCAGAAAAGATAACACAACAGGGTTCTTGTAGCAAGAGAGGTCAAAATAAAGAGTGGTCAAGGCGATGCAATGTTTTCGATGAGGAGTTTTTGGTATATTTTGATTTCTGCCCCCCCCCCCCCCCCTAAC
>VZTJ01003600.1:766934-800201 GCA_013397795.1 Orthonyx spaldingii
CCCCCCCCTAAACTGCATATAGCTGTCGTTGTAGGTGGTTGGATTGCTGTAGTTAGACAACACAGCAGAGATTGCTGTGGGGCAAGGGAAGGTAGAGTGTGTTTATTGCAGCAGCTGCATTCAAGAGGGCAGCAACCCTTTATGATGTGAGGAGCACCGTGTGCTCCACCAAGTGCTTTTGAACACTCAGAGTTTTTGGCTGTCATTGCCCCTTCACAGTAGCCCTGGTGGCTTCTAGTAACCATGCAGAGGAGTGAGTAAATTGAATAGATGCTTTGTTTGGCATATCAAGAAAGGGAAAGGCTGCAAATGCATCCATTATGAGGAGCTTAACTGAAAAGCACCCACACTTTGAAGTTCAGTTGTCATTCTAGTCTCCCATGCAGTTTCTTCTGGAAAACAGTTTCAGGCAGTTCCCCTCCATTTATGGATTTAATACTGCACTTAGCTTGGGAAAATGCTGCTGTCACACTTGTTACAATCCGCTTAAGTTCAAGATATCAGTTTTTTTCATTGGAAATCCACTCTTCACCTCCAGGAATCATAGATAAGTGAGGAGAAGATGGATACAAATGGTCTGCTTAGCAGATACATGACAGTACAGAAAAAGGTGTCAAGGCCAATTGCATCTATTCTTCTCAGAAATACTTGAGACAAAAGTGCCCAACAAGATAGTCTGATGGCTGTGAAATATCTTCCAGGCATGCACAATATCTTCCCATTGATTATTTTGGGATCGAGTATAAGTGACATCAGCTACATGCATTTTTACATCAGCCTTATGATGTCAAAACATCTATGAATGCTCTTGGTTTTATTCATGAGTACTGCTAATGAAGTAAAACACCAACTGGAACTCTAACATCAAACTTTGAATAAACTGAATGGCTTAAGTGACTTGGAAAATAGAAGCCTTGAAACAAGTCAAAGGCAAACACAGAGACAGGATTCAGCTGCTTCAGTCCTATTCTTTAAGTAGTGGCTGATCATGTAATTTATCCAAAATCTCCCTGTAACTGCTCGCTCTGCCCGTCCCCTTAGTGATCTGGACATCTTGTGGCTGCACCCTTCCCACGGCACCTTTGCACGCATGAGGAACATAATTTTCCACTTCTGGCCAGGACTTGTTTCATAATCTAATGTATTTATGTTCTTGCGTGCAGTGTTCATACCTTTGGATGATGTCAGCCTTTAAACTATATATGTGATTTTAATTTTTTTTAAAGAAAATTCTTATAGTTTTCCATGTTTTAAAAATTAATTTGCCCTATTACAAATATCCTGGATTCTTGTGCTTTTAAATGTATCTTGGTCTGAATTGCTGTCCTCTTAATCATCTTCTAGATTACATGAGGCTCCAGTAAGGAAATAGAACAAATACCCAAAACTGCCAATAAGACTAGAGAACACGGGTAACTTGAACCCACCACAGTATTCTCCAGTTTCTGTAATCATGATATATATAATGTAATAGGCTGTTCAGCTGCAGTGTAGCTGGAATATTCCAAACGAATGTTTTTCATCTGCTGCAGCAGAGATTTTTATCTTATTATGAAATAATTTTCCTATGTGGTGGAAACTGTGTAAGCACACTTCAAATTATGAGGAGGCATTTCAGCAGAGTTGTAAACTGTGAAAGCACATCTGCATGTGTCATTTGTGAGTTACGACCACTCGTGCTCACTGTGTAGGCACAACAGTTCCAATGCCAGCAATGAAACGTAGCATAAACCAAAGTTAGTCAAAGTAAGTCTGGAAAATGCATGTGCTTGGGTATGTAACGCCATGGATTTTTGCACCTATCTAAAGGATCAGCTGCAACCCAGTGCTTAGGTACAAAAGTATAAATTCCTGTTTTCTTCCTGCTTTAGGTTTGACATAGAAAATTCTGGAGATATATGGATATGAAGGTATAGTTCATCCATATGTAGAATGTTAGTAAATATATACCATATGCAGTAATGATTTGCTGTGGATAGTGTGTGAGCACAATTCCTGCAAGACTGTCTCAAACCACCACGTAGGTAATTGTTGTAACAGATCCTCTTGGAGCACACAGATTTTTCACCTGGCCAGTTTGTGGTTTCAAGCCTTGAGGCCTCCTTGCTTGCTCTCTGTTAAGATGTCAGTGCATTGCTGAGTAATTGTGTGAAATAAGCCCTGGATCTGAGTAGCTGTGTGAGAAATCGTGGTTTGATTTTTCCGTATTGTTTTGTAAAACTTCCTGTACACTCTTCAGCTGCAGCACAGGCATCCATATTGTTCCGTTATTTCACTTTTAAAAGGCAGCATCTCCTTGTTTCTAGTAGTGATCTAAAAGTTCAGCATCCGTGTCCAAAACGGTAACTGAGGTATCTTGTCCCTTTTACTTAGCCCACCCTAATCCCCTTCACTTGCTTAACCCAGGAATCCAAGAGAAGGAGTCAAGGAAAAGAGCAGAGCAGATGAGAAGAGCAGTAGCAGTTGGGAGAAAGAGAAGTGGGTGCAGGGGAGCCCGCCTGCCTTACCTGGAAGTGTCTGTGTTGGAACAGCTGCTGGTGCTTGCTTCTTCAGCCAGAGAAATGGTAGGCAAGAGGGGAGGCCCAGGGATTTTCCGTTACTTGGGGATCCTTCTAACCTGCCTTATGCTGTAGGAAACCCTTTACTGAGGGTTAAATGGCCTCAGTGCTTTGTAACTGGTTCTCAGCTGAAGAAGTAAGTTAGGTGCTATTTATGGAGTGCCTTAAAGACCTTGGTGTTAAAGAATGTAATAAAAATCCTCAAGCAACTACCCAAGGAGGGAAAGGAGGACTTTGTACTTAATCTTTTTGGAAATGCATCAAGGATTTCATTTGCATTTTTTCTTGTGTGCCTTTACTGCATATGGTATCTCATCTACTTCTCTCATCAAATCCATGGTATACCAAGCTCCAGGAGACTGAGGTAGTGCCTAATTGTTTGGCACTTTTCTGTTCTTCCCTAGGAGTTCCACCAGATTATTTTTTCCAATAACTATAAACCCTGCTTGCTGAGGTAGAACAAGAATTTGAGTTAGAGCAACTGTAGGAGACAGAAAAGAATGCTAGAGATAAAGCTACATGAAATGGTGATTAGTGGATGGCACAGGCCATAGTGGTTAATAGGAGATGAAAATGACAAGAGGGAACCATTGGGACCTGCGAACAGAGTGGCTGTGGTGGGATTGGAAGCTGGGATTGTATCTACAATTATCTTTTGATTAGTGGAATATTTGACTGCTTTTTGTGATTGTCCTTAAGTCAGATCAGGTTTTTTTTCGTGGTATGGGAATCTGCTGGCACCCCAGCCATCACAGAATACTGCTACCACCTGCTTCAGTGTTGCATTCTCACTCATTTCTTAATGCTTTCTTTACATACCCAGAATTGTCTGTGGGTTGGCTTTGTGTTTTATCCCCTCTTTCTGTTAGGCTGCATAACAGAAATACTGTCTAATTTGTTCATGAGTATATACATCTTATCCATGCAGAGCTGCCATCTTAATTCTAGAGTAGCCTAGAATTAGTTGCCAATCTTAATTGACAGCAACCCTGTTGCAGGGAAGTTTGTTTCCTAGGTATTTTGAGTCAACACAATATTTATATCAGACTTGGAAACTCTCCAAGCAGGTTTCAGGCAATCCTTTGCATAAAAGGAATGAACTGCAGATGACTGAAGACACAAGGTTTTTATTTTCCAAAACTTGGACCTCTGTCTCACACAAGGGCTCAATTCTTGCTTCAGTCAGCACACGTCACACACCTACAGAATTTGCCAGGACCATTATGCATTTGAGCTGTCCAATGCAGACAGTGGAATGACAGTAAGTACTGATCCATTTACAGCTCTGTATGGGAAGAAGCTGTTGCCTGCTACCATCTCAGCAAGGGCCTAAAAGTCATCAGCTTTTATAACACATGTGTGCTGTACAGGTTTGGGATTAGATTCACTACATCAGTCCTGGCGTATAGTCTTATGAGAACAATGATATTCGTGCAGGCATAAATACGGACTAAACAATTCTAGTAAAAAACCCCTTTCCATATATATACATCTGTCAGTCATAGATAAAATTCACAATGATATTACGTAAGTTAAAACTGCTAATGGAACACTAGAACCCCTACTTGAAAACATTAAAAACTGTCCTCTTCCTTTTTAATCTAGGCTCTTTTTTCCACTTCAATTAATACAACTGACAGACATCGTTCTTTCTCACATGTATGTCTTGTTTAGTAGAAGCACTACATTCCAATCACTCACCAAGAAAAAGAAAATATTCACAAGAAAAAAAAAGTTCTCTTCTAAAGCCTGTGCAAAAAGAGTTCTTAGTATGAAGTTGCTTGTCCCTGCTTAAATCTGTATTCATGTTATCCCAGTTTAATTCAAGTGAAGGCAAAACATGAATTTCTAGCAAAATATTTTCTTTGTTTCTCAATACAATCCTTAAGAAGAAAGACGAATTTATAGTGTAGATTACAGTAGATAAATGTACCAGAAGGGTATAGACATGTATGCCTTAGGAAAAAATGTACCACACTTCTTGGTGTAAAACTGAAATATTTTAAACCATATCATTCTTACGGAAATTTTTGCTGCCTGCTAACCTGAACTTTATTTTTACTCTCCAGGTTGGCCTAGACACTACTGCAGACCCTTAAAGTGAACCTCTTAAGTCAAGACTGGTGCTAACCCACAAGTACTGACCTGACCCTTTCCCATGTAGTGAGACAAGGAACTTCTTCTCCTAAAAAGGGCTGAACAAGCCTACAGTGTCTCTATCTTAAACATAGCTGTTAATTTGGAAGTGTTAACATGTACCACCTGGTCGTGTGAGGATGGGATTAGCCAAGGGTATCATTAACACTAATAACTTGTTGAATGAAAAATAAAAATGAAAGCTGGGGAAGTCTGCAGGGGTGTAATTGCTCCAAAGTTAACTTTTCAATATTTCTACCTTATGGAATGCCATATTTGCTCAGAAATGTAGACAGCCAATGAACAGATAATATGTTTATTGATGAACAAGTGAAAAAAGGGTAGCGTTTACATTCCCACCTTTAATACTGATTGCACCTTGTTTTCTTTCATTTGTCTCTGACCAAGCTGTAGGCCAGGGCCAAATATAGTGTATGAGTGACTGTGTAGCTATAGAAACACATTCTCCAGGTCATGTGTGTCCACCTCACTGTTTCTGCCACAGTATCCCTGTGACTGACTGAAAAACATTCATCCCCATCAGCACTCTCAAAGGTATTCCTTGAAAGTGTGTCCAAAGTGAATTGCTTGATAAATAAGGACATGAAGGAATGGATGGATGTCCCAGTATAATCTTAGTTCTCGCTTTACAAGCCATAGCAAAAGGTCTGGCTTGTTTTTACCCTGGGAAATATAAAGGGGGGAAGCATAGAAAATCATAGTTTAAATCCTTCCTTGATGGCTCACTCCTATGCTCGTTGCCTTTCATGCCTTCAGGTGAAACATCTTTCAGGAACGTGGCTTCAACTCACCAGCACAAACACCAGTGATGTCAAAGGTTGCCAAATTTCAGCTTGGCTAATGGTGCAGTCACGTATTGCTTTCACCAAAAATATTTTCCCCATCCCTGAATGGTTAATTACAGTGTGTTACAATGAAATTATATTCAGCAAGAATGTATCCAGTTCTTTAGTGCAAATGGGACACTACTTGAGCAAAATGAGCTGGTTTTGTTACATTCTTTTTGAATTAGTGAAATTTCTACTGTAAATACTCTGTTCATTGACAATACTTTCACAGAAAAACATAAATTAAAATCATACATGTCAAGTCTGTAGGACCCCAAACCAGTCAGATTTTCCGAAACCAAAAAAAAAAGCTGACATTTTAGATAGTAATTATGTACTTATTTTACAAGTGTGGAATATGTAGTGTGTTTACTACCCCTTCTAGTGATACATATAACATTATTGAACATTTAAAGTTATTGAACCTTCTCTCTGTAGGTCTAGCTTGTTTCTGCTTAGTTGCTAAAGTATTTTGAATCAAGGACATGGCCTTGAGCGGGAGTTCAACTGCTAGCCTGTGTTCATCTTTGCTGTCTTAGGTTCAGAGGAAAGGAGAATTAATTTTAAAAACCCTTCAAATGTTAGCAATGGGTTATTATCTACCACTTTAAGAATTAGAACACTGTCATGTACAGATTACTTCCAAAGGAACAGATGCAAATTGGTATTTATGGTCCGAAAGTTGGGGTGCAGGGTCCAGAGCATGACTAAAGGCTCTGCAGAAAAAAGTTCATGTTCTGCTTTATCACTGGTGTAATGTTATATGTGCTTGTCATTTTGTCTCTGGTGTAAGCACCTGTGTTTTCACTGTATCTACATCAAAATGTAGCAAAGGGAGATGACAAATAGTGACATCCACAACCAGGCACAGCACAAGAAAGGATCATGCTTCTCAGCCTGTTTCTTTCTAGGTCATGAATGACTTGCATGAAGATGTCAATATCCTGCATCTGTTTCCCTATTTTGCCAGATGTCTTGAGGTGAGATAAGAGGATTCATGCAGCTAGGAAAAAACCCACAACCACTTATCTGTATTGTGGTTTTTATTGTGTTAGCAGAAAAATATCAGGCATCTCTTGGCAAACTGAGTGTTACCAAAAAGTTTCTCTTGTCTTAAGCTTCCCTAAATTTAGTAAAGAATTCAACAATATATTAGAAATAAAATCCTTCATTTAACTTCTTTTAAAATTTTCCCCTTGATGAACTGAAAATATGACTGTGCTGCAATTATTGCCAAAATTATGATTCTCTTAAAAAAGTCTTTCGAGAAGAACTGACAGTGACAGCTAATAGCCCCAGTAAAATGTTGTGGTTTGGCTTTGATTTGTGGTTAACTCTGGAGTGTCAGCTGGAGGAGCAATCTGCAGAAGTACTTCCAAGATCATAATTAATTTTCAGCTGTAGTTGGACAGTTTGAATAGGATTCAGATTTGGTTCTATTCTCTGTTTTAAAATACCTTTATCTTGTACTGTTTGTATACTTCAAAGATTCTATTTTTGTTTCCACCATCATAGCTATGTGATTGTAATTCTTTCATAAAGAATGGCTCTAGAAGAGTAATAAATAAATAATTCATGCTAAACCCCCAAAGATCTGCTTTCTGGATGGCTTGATGGCTGTGTGGTAGCAGGAGACTTGGGTTACACTGAGACATTTTTAAATTAACAGTCACACTTTTAATATGAATAATTGCTTTTAATCATAATAGCAGCCAGTCTGCAAGGACTAATAAATTCTACTGAGTTACCAGTGATAGAGCTGAGTCTCCTTGGGCTCTATAATGCATTTTTAATTAGACTGCTATGGCTCTGTGGTACCTGCATATTCCATTGAAAGCTTGAGAATCACTCAGTTATAACTCAGTAGAAATTGAAAGAGTCATATATCCTGCCTAGGTGTTTTAAATTTTTGGCTTCTAGTGCTTCTCAGAGTTTGGGGGAAAAGCCTAATTCTTTTCAACCTGCTTCTCTAATCATCCACTTTTCCTTACTGAGTTATTCTGTTTCAGTAAATTCTTTGTTCCTTTTCTTGCCCTATAATAGTTTGGGTGCTTATTGTTTTGAAAGTCTACTTGGAGAAGTAACAGTCCAACCCAAGTGGTGGATAGCATATAGGGTTATATCTGTGTTAGTGATTTTGGTTTTTTTTAAAGGAGGATCAATTGATCTGGTGTCCCTACCCTACACATTTTTGTGTTTTTTCTCCTTAGGGCAAGATGATTGTCTTGCCATCTAGATCAGCAGTCAGAGCACAGATTTGTTCAGAGCATGCTATGGGTGCTCTGAGATGTGAATGAAAACAAGTGAGGAGAATCTTCTTATCTCAACAATATTTGTGACAGGAACTGATCAGGAACAGGTCTGGACTAAAACATTGATATAAATGTTCTCCAGGTGAGACTACCTGAGACCCGAGCATGAACTACACTGCCCCTCTGGCTTTCCTCCTTGCCCTTAAGAGAAGGTGAAGTATATTTCTGTTACTTCTGTGCTAGTCCTGGGACTGAATGCAAATTCCTGCCTTTCCCCTTCCCATCCATTTAGGACTGATTATAGTAATTCACCCCCTTGTGTGGGTTGTTGTTGCTGTTGTTGCTGGGTTCCTTTGTTTTGGCTCTTTGTTTGAGTGGGGTTTTGTCTGGGTTTTTTTGTTACTGTTGATTTCCTCACCCAGTTATACAACTTTTCATGTTTTCTCTTCTGTTGAAGCTTGAAAGACTGTTCTCAACTGAGCATTTTTGTTAGCAAGAGTTTCAAAATGGTAAGATGACCACCGCTGTGTTTTTGAAGAGCACAGAATATTACATGAAAGCTTGCCATACTGACATTTCAGGAATCACAAAATGTTTTCATGCTGTGATAGCATGTTGAATAGTTTGTCTTTACTTGTACTATTTTTATGTTTCTCTCATTATGTAGACTATTTATCCTTTCTATGAGGGTTAGTGGCCCAGTGTAGTACTGATGATCACTTATTTGCTTGGAATGGAGTCAAAAGTATGTATTATTTGTCATAGGCCACTAAACACCCATTAAGTCAGGATTTTATCAGTGGTGTGAGACAAGTTTCAGCCATCACAGGAAAAAGAAAATGCCCCTGTATAATTATTTTCAGGCTCTAAAATAATGTTTTTCTTGAGTGACCCTCAACTTGGTGGTAGTCGTGAATTGCTAAGTCCTTTATCAATATTAAATAAGGGTTAGTTTATCCATTTGATAGGTGTTATTCAAACTAGCTCTGTAGTTGTATAAACTTGGACCAAGGAACTGATTTGAATGTGGATTAATGTGAACTCCTAGCAGGAGGAGACAGCCAAGGCTCTGACCTCTAATTTCTAACTCCAATCACTGACCCACATAGCAGGGACTAGATGAGCAGGCTTTAACAGTGGGTATTTTTGAAATACATCCCCTTCCTTGAAAAAATGGTTGACATTTGGGATGCAAAGTCTTATCCTGCCTTTTCCTCTGAAATGAGAAAAATTCTAGTCAGCTACTCTGCTTCCAGAATTTTTGTCCCACTGAATTCTAGTCTTCTTTGAAGGGCTGACTAAAATCTGGACACATGAAGACTATTTCTCTTTTATTTCATCATTTTGTTTACCTTTGAACTAGTTTTCTGCCTTTTATAATGAGCTGACTTGGCTACTAAAACTGCTGGCATCCCCCAGGACCTGAAAGCAACGAGGTCGTCTGAACCCTTCCCTTTAGGCTGCTTTGCCACATGAATTTCAGGGGAATGGTTTCCAGTGTTTATAGGAACTGGGATTAAGAGTGGCTGCGTTTTGAGTGACAGAAGCTACTGGGGAACTCTAAAAGCCTTCATTTAACTTATTCCTTTCTTTTCACACCACTCAGACAGTGTTGTAAAATTGCACCACTGTTAAGGCCAACAACCACACTGCACAGCAGTGACTTTAAAGCACCCGTCTGCCTTTTGGCACCTTGGCATTCGGGCTGGGAAAGGCTTTAAATGTCAACCACACCCACTGCCTGTGGAATACTTGTGGGAAACAAAAATAATGTTTTTCTTGTTCTTCCCATGATCAGTTATGTCTGTTGCAGACACTTCACAGCACAATGTCAGTTACCGCTGATATCCCTTCAAGCTAAACTGATCGCCAAGAGGAGGCAATGAAACCCCAAACCTTCAGCAGTGGCTTTGGATGCCTGCAGCAGTCAGGGTTTGTTTGGCCACCTGTGTGTTTGTGGCTTTTAAGTGCCTGTCCAGGCCCTGAAGTTTCAAGCGTAAGCTAAGAATTTATTATGAGCTTTGCACTTTAAACATTTTTTTCACTAAAAGTTCTACTGTTACTGTTCAACTTCTGCTCATGCAGCAATATAGATACAGGCTAAACTGGGATATTGGTGTTTCTGGAGGACATTGTTTAGAATTAATACAAACCAAAACCCAACAAAAACTCCCCAGCTTGCAGTGAGAAAACCACTTTCGTTACATCTTATCTGGAATCTCCAGCTCCCTTTTTTTTCCACTGGCTGGTTGTGACAGATTCCCAGAACTAATAAGACACCCTTTTCTAACAAGAGGAAGGCTCTGGATCTGCCATAATCACTCCTAGCACCCTGGCTCTATGTGGAATGCTTCCACCTCCTGGAAGGAGTCCAGTGTCTGCTCTGCAAACCACAGTGCATAGTTTTGAATGTTAAAAATACTTTCTCAAAGATTTGCTTTCTCAAATATACCTGCATAAATGTTCAAGACTTAACAGTTCTTACTGGCATATAAAGCAAAGTTACTTGGTTTTGACTTTACACTTGATGCCCATAAACATTTTTCTTGAAAAATCTTATTTATTTAATAATACTAAACTCTGTCTTTCTGCATAATGAAATTTTAAGTATTTATAGTGTATTTCAATATAAAACAGCACAGAAAATAGTCCCTTTGCCTATTTATTCAGAGCACCTTAATTTCCTCTCTTCTGCTTTCCAATCTTTCATAAATGTATCAATAATACAGTTAATAAATAGAGTTTGGCTTATTCCAGTATTATTTTTTTCTTCCTGTGTTGAAGAACAGATTTATACAATTCCTTTCCTACCAGGAAGATACATGGATGTCTCTGGTTAGACACATGTGGCTCATGGCTATTTATTTTCCTTAATATTTGTGAGACAGCTCTTCACAATGCCTTGTGAAAAAGCACATAAAACTGTATTATTGGCTATTCTGTTGACTTATTAGTGTAGTCAACTTGTTGAAGGAGTGACCAGATTTTCTTTAAAGAAACCACACTGCTTTGACTGAGCAGCTATTGCTTTTTATCTCAGTGGTGGACTATGCTGTCTTCAATAACTTTTCACTAGTCTCCCAGTAAAACTTTTATGATTATTTTAAAATAATTCTTTATTATAGACTGTGGTTAGCTAGAACTTTTAAAGTATTGTACACTTTAAGTCTTTGAGTTGACTGAAGCTATAGCTCTGACAAGTTTTCTCTAAGAAGACTTCCTACATCTATCTAACATTTTTGGTTGGTTGGTTGGTTGGTTTTTTACAACATAGAAGGAACATGGAGAAAAAAGAGTTTGGTGTGGGGTAAATATTTCAATTGCCACTTGATAAAAACTGATTTTGGTTATTCTCAATTTAACAAAATGAAACATATAGGACGCCAGCATTTATCTTGTGACACTTCATGAAAAAATTTACAAATTAAAAATTTAAAACAGCTACTACATTTGAATGTGCACTGTTAGCATAATGTTGGGGTTTTTTAAACATGTTTGCTTTCTTTAAAGTCTTACAGAGTACTTTCTTTTTTGAGGAAGTATATTTTGAAATACCTGAATTGCTGCCTCCTACTTGAGGCTGTACCTGGCTTAAGGATAAAACGATAATTGCTGAGACTTTTTCCAGCAGCAGCAGTTATTATAATTATCAATTTATTTGTTCTCAGATTTTAAAAGTGTCTGTTTGAGTGGTGCTTCCCAGTTGTTTATTTTAACCACTGGTTAATCAAGATCCAGTGATTCTGTTGCTTGCTTTACATGGACTGTAAGTTCGTTTCCTGGAAGGCTTTTGATGATCTGTCAGCAGATAACACAGCTACTCCTTTTCAGCTTTCACCTGGAAGAAAATGTGGCCTAAGTGTAAAGGGTTGCGGTTCTTTTCCATCTTTTCAGTAACTTCTGATTAGGTCAGATTCTGTGGGAAAATGATGTACAAATATGACTGGAAAAAAAAAGTTTCTAATTTTTAAGAGAAAAACAGTATATTATTTTTCTTCTTTGACCATCTTGTCCAATATCTGACACCTCTTATATTTTCGAGATTTAACTTAAGCTAGATTGTCTTTCTGAATTTGTTCAAACCCCCTTGTATTAACTGTTAACCTGGGGATCTCTAGGGATACATCATTCTTCACATGACTGTGCATGAAATAATTCTTTTTCTTTGCAGAAAAATCACTGGTTAAAGCTCCTCAGTGCTACACAAAAGCCTGAAATTTTACCTATAGATTTGAGATGTTGCTAAATTGCATAGCTGTTGAGATTAAGTGGGTTAATTTAATTTAGCTTTTCAAGTGTACATGTCAATGGAGGCTATGTCTTGGCAGAATAGGAAACCATATATATTTATCCTTTGGCCAAGGGTTGGCCACAATGCAGCTTACATAGACAGTGACACAGCAGATCTTTCCAATCACTAAACCACAAACCTTAGTCTTCCTCTGTGGCACCACACTTTTCCAGTCTAAAGAGAAAGTCATGTAATTCTCACAGTGTTTGTCACACAGCATCTGTACAGCCTACTGTATGACTGAACCAGATGAATGCATGGGCATTTGTCTTTTGGAGTTCTGACCACTGCTCTTAAAATATCTGTTCTTAACCTTAGCTACAGTAGAAAATAGTCAACATATTTCTACATTTAATTGGTTTGGCTGCATCTTATTCTATACACCTATTAAGCACAATCTGTAAAATTTTTCTTGATGCAGTGTAACTTTCTTGTAATTACCTATTATGACTTGCTGGTGTGTTCTTTAAGAAAGAAGAAATTTCTCTTACTTTTTGCTTTGCTATAGAAATACAAATGACTTATGTTCATAAGCAAAACCAGGGTGAGTATAAATCAGTGGTTATATGTTGAGAACTGAATGTCAGTATTGCTACAATGGGCCTCTGATAAATGGTTGTCAGTGTTTCTAAAAAATGGCTGCGATTAAAAAACCCCACACACCCTTTGCTCTGCAGGGTGTTTAAACCATTTTGTGTTAGCAAAGCCTGCTGTTTTAAATGAGTTTCATATCAAGACCAGAAAATACGTGACCTGACTTTATTAGTTTTGCAGCAAGTCAGACTTTGGGAATGTTACTGTTATCTTCTTTGTGCCTTGGATAACTAGTCTGCAGGGAAAAGGCTATCTTGACCTATTTCAGAAGATAGCTATAACTATAAATGTGTTCTGTCTGTAAATAAATGTAACATCTTGTAAGAGCACTTTTAGAAGTCTGAGTTTTCACAACTGATATTTTGACCATTTTTCCGCTTAAACAGTGCCAAAACTTCTCCTTTTATTTGGGGAATTTATTTTCACTGCTGAACCTACCAATCTTTTCTTCCCCCCAGGCCCCTTAAAGAGCTTGACAAACTAAGAAATTTTAAACCTTTTAGCTGCTGAAGTATCTTCTTGGAAATGAAACTTCAAAAAGTATGTTACTGCTTGGATTAAGAAGGGCTGCATTGTTGGTTAAAGAGCTCTCATAAATGCTGTGTGGAAGCATCTCATGGCAAACAATGGATACTTGGCAGGAAATTAACAGTAATCCATTGATTTCTTACTACATTTCTGAACTGTTTGTCTGTTTTCAGCTTCTAAACAGTGAATCAATACACAGTAAAGTCTTGAGCTCATAGAATAGTTGCTGCTATGCAGCAGCATATCTTGTGGTTAGGGCAATAGAGGGGACTTGGGAAGAACTGTATTCCTATTACTTGTTCAGCCACTGAACTGCTCTATGGCATTAGAAAAACCCCTTCACTTCTTTTTTTCTAGGGACGTTTTATCCTCTCTTCTCTTTTGCCAAGCTCAGCACAAGACCTGCCTGGATAGTCTGGTCACATCTACATAGCTCCATCCCCTATGTCCATGATTATAGTCCTAGGTGGCAGTTTCTACTGACAGAAGTGATCATATCATGCAGTTTGGTGCAGTTTAGAATATACAAGGTTCACCACCCTCCATCATACCTTGAGCTTGCAGTTATTTCTTTCTCTTGCACTTTGCTTTATGATGAAGAGTAAAGTTATTAAGTGCCTTTATAGTTTAAATTCTCCTCCCCACCTTGAGGCTGGACACAGAGGGTTCAAATGAGATTAGATATTTGGGAAGACTAAGCATTAAACCTGTTGCTGAAAACATTACAGTTTTAAATCAACTTTATATTTACTGAGCCTAAAAGTCATAGGCAAAATGCTGTTGTGCATTATTGGGTACACTGCTGACAGTCTGACTGGACAGGTTTGGGGTGAAATAGGGCACCTTTGTGGTGTTCCCCTTCAAGTTAGAGACGTTGTGAGTGAGCTCTATCTCTGCCATGTGGATTGCAAATATTTCTTTTTTAAAAAAAGAGTCAACTTAGCTATGGGGATTCTTCTCATTTGCAGTACCTGCAGCAGGTATTTCCTAGTGGGATCATGATTAGGAAAAGTTGTGATATGAGAAGCAGGCTAATAGGTTTTCCTCACTGTTATGTTGGTTGTACTGTAGAGAAATAGGAGGCAATATTTGCAGGTTAATTCCTTGGCTTGACAAATGTTGCTGAGTAGTTTCATTGTGTTTGAAAAACAAAATCTATGGTGAAGAGCACAAAAAAGTCAAAAGTTCTCCTTGGAAAAAAACCCAAAACCAAATAAAAACCAACCCTCTAGCCAACAAAGAGAAGAATTATGGTCAGGAATAGTAACTAGAAAAATATGGTGAGCCAAAGAAAAAGGGAATGCTGTGTATTGTACCCAGAAAACACAAATTGTATGCATTTAGCAGTCAAATATAGGTGTTTGTGAGGTGGCCATCAGCAATATGTCTTTCTTGCCTCTTATTTGTCTCTTCAATTTCTTAGAGAAAAATTTTTAAACCTATAAAGAGGTTTCATGATGATGAATTCTGCCTAGTTCCTATCTCAAATACATATTCTTAATGTTTCCGTTTATTTTGCTCTGTATCTGCAGTAGCATGTACTTTTGTGCAGGCACAGAAAACCTGCTGATCAAGGTTTCAGTCGTGAGTTTCCTCATGAGTGTTTTCTGGTGTATTTTATCAATGTGTGATTTACTCCCATTCAATGTACTCAGTTTTTCTTGGAGTGGAATAGGAAGAAAAATCCCCGTTATATTGCTGCCAGCTGTCTACAGAAAGACTTACCTAATTAATTGAATACTCAGCCCTACAGACATGGCTGGAGCATGGCTTGGTTCCCTTGAGCTTGCATTTTAGCACTGGGTTTAACAGCTTTGTTGTGTGTACTCATATTTCTTCTCTTCTACTGTTGTGAAGCAGCAACCTTGTTAAAAATACAATTGATGTTACTAGATACCTTAGTGGATAGCAGAAGTTTGTGTAGAAAACTGAATAAGAGCCTTCACCTCAAAATGTATTGAAGAAAGTCTAACTCTTCACAGAATTTAAAGCTGGAAAAAGCTATGGAAATATTCGTTCTGAACATTCTAGTAAGCAAGATAGTGAATTTTGCCAAGAATTGTATAATCTTCTTCATATCTTTGGCTAAAAATATCTTCTTGATCATCTTCTTGATCTGAAAAACACCCCTGCAACAGAAAGGGCATCAACTCCAGTGCTTAATCATTCTCCAAATTAAAATTGTCCTCAGCTGCTAATTATCAGATTTTCGGTTGTACTTTTTTTGGCTTTTTGGGGTTTTTTTTTGCCTGCTGACACTGTGCCACACTCCAGGCAAATAGATTTGTGTTTTTTTAATTATGTGGTGCTTTATGTCTCTGGAGGGTCCATAATCATATTACCTTTTCATTTTGCTAGATTAAATTGTTTGAGGCCCTTTATTACCAAGTAAAAAATTAATTCTAAATTTTTTTTCATTTTAATTTTTGAAGTGTTTCCTTCCTGCTACCCTGCTCTCCAAACTACATCTGGTCTTATTAAAATGTGAATGTCATCTGTACACAGTATTCTAATACTGATACCATATATAGAGATAAATCACTTTCCCACTAAAAATCAACACATCTGCTTTTGTTTGTATATCCAAGAAATTGAATTGCCTGGAGCACATGGAAGGATCATGCTGGTTCCAAATTCCTTTGAATATGAGTTGCAACTCCATTACTTGCTTTTGGATATCATATTTTGTGTACCTTTCTGGACTTACAGGAATGTGGGTTTTTACTGCAGGTAATTAAGGGATTTTTATCATTGACCTCAACAATCTACCTTCTCGAAAAAATCTCAAAGTAGAACTTGAAGTTCAAGTCTCTAGAATGGGAATCCTTGAATGATATCCATAATTACTTTCTTCTCCTTCCTGTTTCCCTGTATCTGTAATCAAAGCTGAGCACAGACTTTCTCCATGTTACCAGTTTAAGGCCAGGTAAAAATAATAATAGGTGTTGAATTCCACACTTGCAAGAAGTGAATGGAACTCTAGGAAGGTGGAGGATGTACTGCAGTACATGCAGTTGCTAACTTTTGACACCGTTATGTTTATAAAAGTTGAACCGAGGCAGCTCTTGGAGAATAAATTGACCAAAATTGTACCTACATGGGTAACAGGACTTGAGTCGAGGTTGAAGCCAGCAGTTGGAAAGCAGGAACTCCCAGAAAGACTCCCAGAGTAGAGAAGTGATATTCTACCTCTTGCGGGAAGATCCTATCAAACATGTTCTCACTTTTCAAGATGCTTCTCCCTCACCCTACCTACTCCATTCCTCTCTTTGCCTTTGGTGCATATTACTTTTCATGGCAATTTAGCTCATGAGCAGTATCATTAGCTTGGTTCTTGCTCATATTTTGAGGTGGTTTCGGTTTCCCTGTTTCTCCAATAAGGCATTTTTACAAACTTCTATTTGAAAGAAGAAAATGGGCTAGACTTTTCCAAGCCTGACTCTTTTCTGTAGGTTTCCATTTAGAAAGTTCATCTATGCAATAATTACGCTGCTAAAAAACAGAAGAACAAGACTGCAAATATCTAGTGACTAATTTGAATGTTTGAATATAGAATAATGAAGACTGATTTTTTTTTTTATGCTATTGTTTGTTAAATTCAGTTTACTTGCTCCAGAAATTACATTTTATTAGTTGAAAAAAATCAGGAATTTCTTTTGAAGCAATAAACTTGAAAGTGCTCGCTCATAGAGCAGTGCAGAAATGTAGGCGTATACTCTCCAGAATTTGATAGAAGAGGTGTTTTCATCAGAATCACACCCAGATACTATAAATCTTCCTTAAAGGAGAAATTAGGATAAGTTTTAAAGCTGCACTTTTTCAAGCCTTTGAATTGTTTTGTTATAATCTTTGATATCTCTTACATGCAGAATGCAATTATTCGATGTATATGAAAAAACTACAAAACAGAACTTGTCAGGAAGCATTCCTGCTGCAACAGCATTCACTGCTGCTAACTGCCTGCCATAGGGAAGCTATGGAGGTCTCTCCTGAGGTACCTGGATTACTACTATACATCCTTGCAGCTTTGGTGAGGTGTTTTTCATGAAAAATCCAAGTGAGAGATCAGTTCACATTTCTCTAAACTGAGCGGATACCCATAGAAACAAGGCTTTGCCTAGCTCTTATAACTACTGGTTCTTAATGAATTATCAGAGATAAATTGTTTGGTATTTGTGGAGTATTTAACTGGTTGGGACAGGAATACTGGAGAATGTAATGCAAGGGGAAAACATGACACCACAGCTGTGCAAACAATGCGAAGATGTTCTTCATACCCTCTCCTCACCGATGTGCATCCCCCTCCTCCCTTCCTGTGGTCAGAGAACACTAAGTTTGATATACTTGATGTGCAGAAAATAGATACACTCTCATGTGGTTTATTATGGGCATAAGTTATTAATGATTGTTTAAAGAGTACACTGTGACTCATTCTGTTACAGCCCCTGGGGCATCAGCAGTAGTTTGACTGTCCAAGAGGATTCTAAGCTATGATCAGCATGACACATACCAGTAGGTGTATCTTCAACAGAGGAATTACCATGGGGCTATTTTTAGGGTAGCTATCAGATATCTTAGGGTGGAAAATTGTAGAGCTCTCTTCCAAAAGATCCTACAAAGCCAGGCAGGATGACCACAAAAATATAAGTAGATTTTTAAGACTTTAGCAACCATGAATACGTTCTCAGAAAGACGAAGGGGAATTTTTGCTAGTCGTGCAGGAGGGATAGGGATGTGCCTTCCTTAATTGTGATAAATCATGCATTCTTTTCATCTGTTTCACAGGTTGTTTGTTTTTCTCATGCTGCACAGGGTCAAGTCCTAATATCTTCCTAATTTACACCTGCGTCATGTAATCCCCTACCTATTTTAAGCCTTGGCTGTACAGACTGAGCTGGTACATTACTGCCACGTAGAGTTCAGTGCCAGCTACTGAATGCTTTTTATTGAAATTTATACAGCCTGTGGTAATCAAGAGATCCTTACATAGGACTGCTTTCACTAATCATGTAAACAAATCTGTGCCACGTTTTCTTATTATTTTATATGCATCTTCCAAACAATAAGACAGGATCCCATTAGTGATGTGCAGCTAATGCTAAAATAATAACTCAAATAGCAGGTATATATGGTAACAGCCACATTTGTTTGGGACATAGAATGCATATGCGTATACAAATGCATAGACACATACTCTGTGTAACTGCACTGAATTGCATACTACTGAAGAAGTATATGCAAAAGATTGTAATGAGAGAAGTAACTATGCTGCAAAGCATGACATGTGGCTCCACGTTCTTAATTTTAGTAATATCTAATCTCTCTGTGGCAGTAATGCAGCAGCTCAGTTTCCACAGTCAGGTGTAACTTCTTGTTAAAGTCAGGCCTGATTACATGGGAACAGAAAAAACCCTGAAGATATTCCTTTGAAATTCCTTCCCCAACTCAAGTAAAATCATTTGTGAGAATACTTGCTGGAATGAAGAAAAATCCCAGTTTATTCGAGGATAGAACTTAAATAGTCTCTTGCTTCACCAGTACAATGTCATTGGTTGTATTTTCTGGAAATGTGCTGGTGAAGATTTTCTGAGGTTTTTCTACTTGTCTTGCATATGGAGAAAAAAGTTATGTTACTTTTGAAGTCATAATTGTAACAATTGAATGGCTGTGAGATTGTAGTTCTCCATAGGAGTTTTAATTGCTTAGCCTTATCAATTTTATGCAACAATTGATACAAATTTTATTCTAACCCAGGAAATGATTGAACAAAGCTCAGACGTTCATGAATGTCAGTAAAATGTTACCTGAAAATGTCTGATGTGCCTGCATCCCACTTTAGCAAGTGAAATGTGTGACCATTTTCTGCTGTTTGTAGATGGTGATCCATAAGGGTTCTTCCCGGTTAAATGTTACATTTTTTTACTATTCATAGTATTGAAAGGAGTTGCAGGACTGTAACTGTTTTATTGTCTATCTGGGCCCTCTCTGAAAACCAGCATTTTGAATGTTGATGGTAATGTGATCCCCTTATTTCCTGTGCAAAATCTTTTACTGTGCTCCCCAGCTGGAATTTCTGCTCTTTCCTGTTTCAGGGCGTTCACATACGGTGATTGTTGGTATTTGTAAGTTTGCCTTTCCCTACCCTAACGATTTTGTTGATAAAATGTTACCACTTTTCTGTTGCTTTATTTTCTTCCTTGTTCTTTGGCAGCTTTCCACAGCTTTCGGCAGTCACAGCTCTTTGTCCAAGCTGTCCAGCAGGAGATATTCTCATTCTGGGTACATTTCTCAGAAAGGACAACTTTTGTTGCCTCTCACAGAAGCCTCATAGAAATCCACACAATGTTTCCTTTTCAACCAACAACCAACATAAATCTGCAGGTTCTAAAGGAATCTTCCTGCTATCAAACTGTAGCAAAGGTGAAAGTCATCTCTTTCACCTTACCCTCGACCATTCATTACACACCATGTTAAGCAGTTAATTATCAATTTATTGCAATTACACTAAGGACTGAAATTTTTTATTTCATTATTTTTTTCTGCCAGAAGTGCTGTGCCCTAGTCTTGAACTGCAGACATTAGATGGCCTATTGAATGGAAACCTCAGTGCTTGTGGAATTATTACACATATAAAGTGGCTTTTGTACTTCACCAGTAACAGGATCAGTAGTTGTGTCAATTTAAATGATCATTTGTTAAGGACAGGATTAATAAGAGCTCGCATGACTTTGGGAGTGGAGTTAGAACCTTGCTCAAAATCCCATCTAAATCTTCTGTGGCTTCTCTTTAACCTGTCCTTGTTTCATTGTATTCAGCTGATCCTTCAGCAGAATTTAAACACACAAAATTAGGCACTGAATTAGAGGTTTTATTTTTATTTTTCTTAAGTTAGTAGTGCTTGCTAGTCCCTTGCAACTTTCAAGCTGTCCTGCAAGTGCATTGTAGTCATAGTAGCAGCTGCTATTTTCTCTTGTTCTAAGCAGGTATTCTCTGCCACTCTATTCCTATCCCTCTGCATATTCAGTTTCCAAGGGAGAGCCTGTTAAAGGGTTATCTTGAGGGGAGAGCTCCCCTACTTCACCAGGCCTTTCCTGACTAGAAATCCAAGTGGATTTTGAATGTAAACTTTCTTCAAACACATCAGGCACTGTTTTGTGGAATATTCTGAAGGAAGTTTCTTACCCATGTAATTCAGCTTAGGTTTTATGTGACTTGCTCATGTCAATCTCTTAGACACTAGTAGCTAATATGAATACTGGATTATTTTAAAAATAAATCATGTCTTACTCCTAATATATCCATAAGAAGGTAAGTAATTCCTGTTAATAACTTGTATCTAGTAAAGTGGCTGCACTACTAATGCCTTCCCCCTACCTTTCCCTAAATCCTGTAAAAAGGATTTAAAAAATGAAGTTGCTCCGTTCTTCTATTTCTGATCATAGAGGTAGAAGTGAGAGTCTAATTTGACACAGATGGTAAGTAAACTGTTTCTTAAGCTTCCACTACTAGGACTGCAGAGTTTCAATTGATAAGCTTCAAACAAATTTTAAAAGCCTAGAGTATAATAAATTTAGAGTTGAACTCAGGGTTAGAAGCAATAGATTGCAAGTGCAAGGTATAGTAGGAGATAACACTGAACAAATGCTTATTCTTTTTTTTTATTCTCATGTACATAGATGAACTACTGATTTAAATACATTAATTGAAAGTACATTATGAGCCTGTTGTAAAAGAAAATAGGAGCAGCATATTAGTAATCCCTGATTTAGAGGAACTGTAAATATT
This sequence comes from Orthonyx spaldingii, assembly GCA_013397795.1. Classification (NCBI taxonomy): domain Eukaryota; kingdom Metazoa; phylum Chordata; class Aves; order Passeriformes; family Orthonychidae; genus Orthonyx; species Orthonyx spaldingii. The sequence continues at coordinate 787,927 of VZTJ01003600.1, forward strand.
AGAATGGGCTGAGAAATAACTGTAGAAATGGAGTTCCTGAATAAGAAATAAACAAAATTGCTTTGTCATAGATCATGCAGCTTATATGCTGTCATTATTTTATGGAAGGATAGTTAGAAACTGAACAATATGGGAGGATGGCAATAATGTCACAGCATACACAGGTTTATTCAATCTTCTGCTGAGGAAATACATATGATGCAAGCTTGGCATTGTAGGTGCAGAAGGTAGTGATCAAAACTGGCCATTGAATTGATATTCTGTACCCAGTTATTATATTGGGAAAATATGGACAGACTAGAAAATATATGCAGAGCTGACACTTCATATGGTACATTATTAGCACATGAATAGGGATCGTAGTTTTTTTCAAACCCTCAAAGGACTGAAGTCTTCCTGCAGAGAATTCAAGGTAAATGCCAGCAAATACTTAGTAAACTCAAACATTGGTGAGTGAAGTGAGTAATTACACAGTGGCATAACAGAGACTATCAGGTTGTAGTCAGGAAAGGGAAACTCTTCTACTCTGTTGATGGTGAATGCTATGAGACTGCAAAGATGCAGGCAGAGGAATATTTTTTTCTCATTCAGCATAGTTTGGTTGAAGCATGCATAAATGCACAGTTGAGATCAGATTTGTTTAGGTATGGAATACAACTAGATGAATCAATTCCATGTCCTCCCCATTTCTAGCACCTATAATCTCACTCCTTCAAAAATATTTCATTATAGGAAAACAGATAGAAATCTCTCCTTTGATGTACTTTTTCAGGGTACTCCAGGTGTGGAAAGTCACCGTGCTGAGCTGTCAGAGTCCTGGATCAAACCCTTCCTTTACTATGCACCATATGCAATGGCAGGCCATGACAGAGGCTGCAATGGTAACTAGGTTTTATAGCACGTGTATCTTTGCCTTTTTACAATCTATTGCCAGACTGTACTATTTTAAGAGGTGAGCATGTGCCTGTTGAGGCTTGATCTGAGCTCACTAGCTGGGGTCTTGCACACTACCAACAGTTGATAGAACAGAGAATTCAGCTCCAGTCCTGTAATGAATTTCAGGCAAGCAGCTCCTGCACACTGTTTATGGATCTGCCTGCACAGAGCTCACGGAGGGATTCAAACAGGCATCAGATTGTTCTCTATACCTGTTTTTCATTGTGTGTGAAGTGTGATGGACCATCTTTGAAGCTGGAACAGGCTACTGGCTTACTGATGAAATACTGTGTTGCCAGGATCCTTGGAAATACCAAGGAATGGTACCAAGAAAGGAATGATGATGTTTCTATGTATTTCCTTAAATTCTTCCTTTGAAATGTTTTCCCAAATGTTAAGTTTAGATACCAAGATCCTGCAGTACAATGCACTGTTTCTGGCTCATCTTTCTCAATGCTTTCCTTTCCCAATTGCAGGAGCAGGCAAGCCAGGCTCCTCCAAGGCAGAGCTTCCTTTGGGGTGATGATAATGCAGAAATCACCTGGAGGAAGTGAGGGAGGACACGGCAGACTCTATCCCGGTTGTGGTATGCCTGGGATTCCCTGGTGGCTGAAGTCCCCAGAAATGAAGGCTGCCTTGATCCCCTCCTGCTGTTCTGTCCCACATACTGCAAGCTTTTTCTCACAAGAAAGTTTAGTGCACTATGAGTAACAGTCCTAATTTTGAGGAGTATCAGTGTCTATCGATTAGTCAAAAGTCCTCCTTTATATTTGTTTCATGTATGGAGAATGACATTATTTCAAGATCATGTCAGGACAAACCTGACCTTTTCAGACAATTTCTTTCTTATCTTTGAGATGCTCCAAAGATGCTCTGTGGCCAGACAGCAGTAGAAATGTGCATGAGGGGTGCAATGTTCTGGTTTGAACTGTGATTCCAGCAGTCTTGAAAAAAGTGCGATCTATGTCAAGTCTTTAGATGTAATTTCAGTGATACTTGACTGATATAAACCATCTTAAAATTATTGCACTCTCCCCAGTTTCATAGATCATCACCAGGACTTTCAAATGGATGTCTATATTGCATCTCCACTTGAACTGATTAAGAAAACCCCAAAATTGTGTTTCTGGATAGTCATTTCCTTTACACCTCCCTTTGTAATTTCCATGCTTTTACTGTTGCCACCTCTTTAAAAAGATACTTTTACAATACAACATATTAACAGAAAACTCTTGCAGATGTTAGTTCTTTTGAAAACACTAAATGTATCTTCAATACAGCATAGTTACTGTAAATCACTTGGCAAGGGTCAACCTCTAAATAACTTGGAACTTTCAGAAAATTCTTTATGGTAAGGAGCTCTTTCAAGCATAGGTAAAGCAGTTTGTGAAAAAAGAATAGTGATGTCAGTTTTTATCAGCTGGTTCAGGAACTGCTGTCTGATTACCTCTGAGTTCATTAGAAGGGGTGCATCTGTTCTGAGTCTCAGGTAACTTCATGTTACCAGACTTGACAAGTGCTAATGCAACTACTCTGACACAGTGAAAATTTACTTGCGTAAGCAATGGACAAAAGACAAAACTTAAATATCATATTTGATTACTTTATACTCAGGGATTTGAAAACCCAATTTAAACCCTGAGGTGGTCGCTCTTTGAATTCAATTTGTTTGAGCAGTAGGCTTGAACTCAGGTTGTGAAGGACTCAACAGAAAGATGGGAAAGGTTTCAGTCAAGAGTTCTTTCCTTTGTACTGTCTGACTCTTGCAATAGTACAGTAGTAACTCTGCTCAGAAGGCTTCTACATACAGCTTGTGTCTTTGAGAAAGTGTACTGTGTTGTCATGTGCAAAACAGGAAATGTGTAATGGTATGATCCCGAGAGGAGCTGATCCAGGGCAAACTCTTCTGACCTCGCGGAAGACGCATCCAGCCGAAACGCACAGTGAAACGGAAACATACAAGTTAACCACAGAAGTTAAGAAATATCTTCATCTGTGCTGTATTGCTTTAACTTGGAAAGTTTCTACATGAGAAGCTGAGCAATGAATAACATAGCCTGCAAGCTGATGCCACTGTGCAACTCGTTTCATGTTGTTTTTCTTCTTTTTAGAAGCAATATTGTAGTCCAGCTTGTTTCCACTTTGCAAGCAAAGTGGTATTTTTGAGTGAATGACATACATTCAGGTCTACACACTATTAGATATTGTTGCTGTCTCCAGAGAGTAAGAAAAATGTAAATACCAAGGAGAGAGAGACATCATTCAAATTAATCTTAGCAGGCAAAAGCTAGATTGGTATTTAAAACTGAGAAGAGGTTTGATTGAGAACAGGTATTTTGGTCCAGAAATTCTCTTTTCTGGACCAAATGAGTTCTCCACTCTGTGTAGTTTTGCATGTGTCAGGGTAAACTCCTGCCCTTCACAGGTACAATAATAGGATCCAAACCCTGTTCCTAGCAATATCAAGGCCATGTTCCTTGAAATACATGGCCAAGGATTTATTTCATATTAAACTAGAATTAGGAGAGAAACATACTATTTGAAACCCAAAAAGCTACATTCTAGTTCTCATAGAAGCTAAAAGCTATAATAATTCTTTTTAAAGTGTCTGGAAATAGGTTTTAAATTAGAAACCCTGTAAACTGTTTTATATATTCCAACTGTAAAGCTTAATATATAGAGATGTATTAAATATTTATGAACAGACTAGTATTAATATCTTCCTTTAAAATTTTGGTTATTTCAGTAGCATGTGTCTTCACCTACTGATTGAAACAATATTACTTTTAGCAGTCTTTCTGTTAAATACAAAGCTGAAGTTACTCTGTGCAACATAAACATTTAGCTCCACAGTTTAGTCTGTAAACACTTAAAAGGTTGGAATGTTTATCTAAAATGGCCAGACGTCCAAAACTTGCAAAGCTGATCAGTTTGCAGTGTTAACAAGAAGTAGAAAACAAAGAACTTTACTCATTTGAAAATGAACAAGAAAAAAATCTCAATTTGACTCCCATCAAAAATAAGACTCAATTTTGTTGCAGTTCTGAGTTTTCTTGGCACTGGTTTACCTATTCTGAACTCATTTCAGAAGATAATTGGTTGAGGTTAGGACTGCTGCTGGAATCTCTGTGTAAATCTGGGTCCCAGTAAAAGGAGGAGAGGGAATGGAACCAGATGCAGGTAATGCTGGTTTTGTATTTTTATTTTTCTTAAAGACTCACTGGGATATATCAGGCTGAAAAAACCCAGAGGTTTAGGAGTTGCTTCATGACCACTTCAGTCTTGACTACCAGAAAAAAAGGCAATTTCTGTGAGAAGGGAGGAGCTACTGTCGCACAGATGTCACCATAACCTCATATTTTTGTCCTTATGCTACTGCAAGTAAATCACCATACCTCTAGGCAAGTAAACATGATTGCTGCTCAGTTCTTGGTTTGGTTACTTAATATTTCACAAAACTCTGTTAGTGCTGGCAATTGTAGTTGTAGTTCTCAAGTGTTTACTTTGATGTAATAAGTATGTTATTTCTGCTTTTTTTTTCCCCCCTTAAATGCACTAAGATGCTGACTCTAAGCTAATCTGGAACATGATTCGTATCATTATCAGATCAGGTGTTAAAATCCTTCCATTAAGTCAGAAGGGAAATGACCACTTCATCTAAGGGGTAAGCAGCAGAAACCATAATGATCCAAACAGTGGCTACAAAATACTAAATGAGCATCTTTATAGTTCACAAGAAAGTTTGGTTTATTCTGTGATGAAAAAGCAAGTGAAGTTCAGTAGGTCTTACTCATACCAGTTAGTTTGGCTGGGATTAAAATTACATGATACTTTAAGGAAATCACAATGTAGAAGAAAGTGGGGTTTTTTTCTTTTTTAAATTATTTTGTTTCCTCCAAACCGCAGCCTGAATAGTTGCTGTTTGACAAGCTATGACTACAACAACAGGAAAGAAGAAAAAGGAGTTTTACCGTTAAACATTGATTTGCGGACATAGGGGAACGATATGTTTATCTGGCATAATTCTTCTCAATGTATTTAAGAGTAATTACTCTCATAGATATTTCACAGCTCTGCCCATAGATATAATTGCTGTAATAACGCAAACGGCCACTTGAATTCTCCAGTGTGCTTCTAGTGATTGGATGTCTGATATTACCCCATGTTTTGATTTGCTAAATACCCTGAGGTGACTCTGTTTTGTGAACCTTTTTCATCTTTGCTATTAGTACCATGATAGCTGCACAGCTATCATGGCACTTCCACAAAGCTTTGGGAGACAGTAAGAGGACTCCCTCTGTTGGCAAATCTATGAGTAATTGTGAGATAAATAAGAATTATTGTGTGCATGTATCTTTCCAGGATACTTGAATTTTCTGAAATCTCAGCAATTTCACTAATGATGTTGTGATTAAACAAATAAACAAAACCAATTACCCACGATCTGCAGCTGAACTGTAAACTCAGACACTTGCATAATTCTGGTCTATTTACATCTGAGCATCACTGTTAAATCTTTTAACACATTTTTTCATTCCCTGCTGTATAAGCAAATTAAAACTGAAGGAAGCAGGAATGTCAGTGGCTCATATTTATGGGTGTTAAGTATTTCTGAGGTGAAATAGCACAACTATTTAAAGAAAAGAAAAAATGCCTTTACGTATTTCTAGGAGAGGGCTTTGACTCATCATGGAATCTATTAAAATAAGACTGAAGTTTTGAATCTTAAATGTTAGCACTAAGCTGTCATTCCTTTGTGCTTTGAGCCACCTCAGATAACAGGCTTTGCTGATGGCAGCTGTGTTGTAGAAAACAATAATTTATTTTTTTTATTGTTTCTAAATATGAAAATGAAAGTCTAGTTCAGGATGCAATGAGGCTCCCTCCCTTGAAAATTCAATCAAAGGAGGTCTGCAGGGTTCAAAATTAGAATAAGGGGTACAAAACAAAAAAACCAAAAGTAAAGCAAAAAGCATTTGAGGCCAACTCTAATCACCTAGGACTTACTGAGTTGGAGAGAGAAGGAAAGACGATTTCTTGGCGAGGGTGGATGACCATGGCAGCTGAGGCCGTGTTTCACAGAGCTGCGGGGGAAGGAGGCTGTTGGGGTGCAGGGGGGACCTGTGCCGCGAGGCCGCCCACGGCTGCACCGCTGTGCACTCCCACACCACCAGGAGACTCTCGCTCCCTGCAGTTGGAAGGAAAGCTAAGAGGTATGTGCTGATTCAAAGTATCAGCTAAGTAGGCAATGCTTGTTGGAAAAACGCTTACTCAGATCTGAATTTGCCTTCTTCCTTTTACACAAATGCTGTCTCACTGCTGTCAATACCAAGAGCACAAACCTGACTTTATTCAGTTTCAGTTAAATACTGTATCGTCCAGCGCTCTCAGGATTTGACCCCTCATCTGTGGTTAGGGTGCTTACCTGCAAGCAAGGCTGGGCTGGGACACCTATGAAAGGCCATCTTTCAGTGCTTGCTTTTCTTAATAGTTGCAAAATATTCTGAGTAATCTTGCTTGAAAGGTCATCTGTGCTAAAGATGGCTTGAATGACATGGTTTTCCCCAAATGTGGGAAAGGCTCCTGGTGAGTCAGAGCTGAGTCATGGGAAGATTATGTTACTTCTCTACATGAGACCTAGTTTATTATGTTCCAAGAGTTATGCCCCAAAGAGCTGTTTTGCCACAGCAGGACGCTGCTGCAGCTGGAGGCATGGCTTGAGGAGGTGCTGACCCATTTCATTAGTGAGGTGAAGAAGCCCCTTAGAGCTTGCTGTGCACAGATGACCCCCACAGGCATTAATGATCAGAACCTCTGAAAAGTTACACTTTTAACTACAGTTTGAACTGTGTTTTTTGTAGTCTTGAGAATTTTTTGTTATGCCTTTCAATTGTGACTAATAATTACAAAGAAGTGTTGTACATGTAGGATATTTATGCAGTCCTCTTGGCTTTTATCATCACACTGAGGATAGATTAATAGTATTTATTTCCAGTGTTAGGGAAGGAAATTTGAAGAATGGACAGGCTAACATCACACGGTAGGCCTATAGTGAGTTAAAATTACCCAGATCTTGATGTTTACTGAGTAGTCATATTTTCAGCTCAACGATTGCTTTGACATACTTAATATACATATAAGCTATAGGCACTCCTTCCTTCACAGAATTACCACACAAATATGAAAGAGGGTCGTATAGCAGATGAAGGAAAAGAAGAATAGTTCAATATGGTGTATTCTGACATAGGATTTAAAGGTGGGGAGAGCAGAAGAGAAGATACAGGAGAGGGTTCCGTTCTAGTGAATAGGACAGTAAAGGTAAAAAGCTGTGGATTCGTGACCTGAGGGGAGGAGCTAAAAGGTGTCAAAGCCAGAGTCAAGGCTAAAGGGAGCTTTGTGAACAAATGACTCCAAATCCCATCTGTTTCTATTAGGAGTACAACAGAAACATTGCTGTAAGACAGAAGTATGAAGAGTTACATACAGAAGTATGAACAGAGGTGAGGGAATGTAAGAATTGAGATATTTCTTTCCCAAAATTCTTTCCCAAACTTTATGGTGTAGTGGGCACACCTGCTCTGAGTCCATGCTACACCATTTGTTGGCATCATTAACAAATAGGCTTGGCTGAAGCCAGCCCTGCTGTGCAGACCTTGAGAAATTATGCTAAACTGTATCTTCTCAGGAACCTAAAGAATTTGGGTCTTATTGGGAATTAACATGACCAGCCTGAACCGAGACCAGACAAATCTAAAACTTCTATGGCTGCCACCCGAGAGGAGTTTGACTACAAGCCAATCACTTTACACTACAAATATCTGCAGCCCCAGAGCCTGCTGAGCTCTCTGGCATGGCAGTGGCTGCTCAGTGGTGATCTCCCCTTGAGCAGGGGTGCCTCCCAAGGCCGCTCCTCAGGGTCAAGAGATCCCTTAACCTGGCATTTGGTCTCTACAGCAAGGTGAGTGACATTTTATGTTGGAACTAAAGCATACTGTACACAAGCTAGCTTAGTTATTAGAAGTATGGTAAGTAGTAGAGCCTTTGGCCACCTTGTTGTCATTGTTTAGTAACTGTTTAATCATCATCATTAAATCACTGTTTAATAAAACCTTTTGGTGAACCTTACAATAATGACTTCTCTTAATAGCTTGAAAACTCTTTGATATTGCTGAATGCCCGAGTTGCTTTGCTCTCTACTTCCTGGAGGAGGGGAAAAAAAAAAAGTAGGTAGGTATTTGTGCTTACATCATATCAAGTTCCACCCAGAAACTTTGTGGGGCTGGAACGTCATTTACAATAATGAATCAAACAGTTCAGAATGGTATTACGAGTTGCCACAACTGACACATAGGGATAAATGGCTCACCCAGAATCCATTCAGATGGGGTTCCCAGTCAGCCAACTGAATTGCATTCAGCAGTACTTAAAAATACTAGCAGAGGTGTATGTGGAGTGTGTGCATGCAAGTGCCAACTCAGTCTGTTTCTGTGAGTTCCTTTTCCTGTTGTCTAACTCTATTACTTAGAATTCAATGTTGATTGGAGTTCAATTCAGAATTCAATTTTACACAAGATACAGCCCAAAGCAGACAATCTCAACAAATCACAGAAAATTTGATCTGTAAAGGGGTGAACTAGTGATTTCTATGAGTGTGTGTGGCAAAGTGTAAGCCCACCAAAGTCAGCTGGGCTAGGTACACCAAGCAGTAAAACAGAGCTATCCCATTGCAACGCTTCAAGAGTTTGAGACATTTCTGTTAATACAAAATGGAAACTAAAGCACTTCCATCTGTTACTCCTTGATGAAAATGTTTATTTCAAGGCTATATTCTGCTGCTTATGAAGGGTAATGGTTTACATACACATGCATGCTGAACACTCCAATTCACTCTTAATTTGAATGCCTTTAGTAACAATGGAAACTGCTCAGATTGACAGCCTCACAGACCAAAGCTCACAGCATGGTGGTTTGGGGGAAAATGCAAGATACATGCAAGAAAATTATTTCACCAAAAATCTTTTATGCTAAAGACCTACCCAGGTCTAAGGCAGATAGCCTTTGATAACATAGTTTGTACAGTCCATCACAAGTTCTGGCCCAGTTGTGAAATGGCTGTATTGTTGCATTCCTCAGCATACAGCAAGTTGAGCCATAGGCTGTATTACCTTTGTTCCAGACTAGTGGCAGTGCAGAAATCAAACACTGCTGTCTCCTGTTGCAACACAAATGCACAGGGGAAATGAAGCTGGACTGCAGAAGTCCGTTCAGCTAAGCCTGCCTCCGAGCAATGGATTTTAAGCAGTAAAATTTTCTCAGGAGTGTAACACAGATTGAGGATAATGCTGTTACCATCAAATGCTTGTTATCATCAAGTCTAATATGCTGGTGGATACAAACAACCTGTGGAAGAACAAGCAAGCGGGAGAAATCCAAATATGTGATATTGTCTTGCAGGGATCTGGTTTAATTGAAGGCCCAATTATGAAGAAGGAAAATAGGTGCATAGAAGACTTGCAAGCTGATGGAGTTAGAAACCACATTAAAAAAAAAAAAGTGAGTATAAAACCTACAGAATACTCAGGAGCAGTAAAAAACCAAGGAGGGAAGATAAATGTCTTTTGTGGTTAAAGTAGAGTAAAAGCATTCGGGCAAATGTCTTTCTAAAATCTCCATCAGCTAATGGGACTGTAAAAAAGTGAACTGCAACCCAGCATGGCTGTGAGAGAACTCCCTTTCTCATAAGAGAGTGAGTTGACAAATGATGTATATCAGTTTCTTAGGGGTCAAAATTAAAGCAGGCTATATGTATGTGTATCTTCAGTGATCTAAGCCTGATCAAGTTCATGCAGGAAACCTGTGGGGTAACCTGGACCATTTGGGTTCCAGGCTAGAACTCCCAAAAATATACCACGCACTGACTGGTACTTGAAGTTGCTCGACTGTCTGAAAGACAGTGTTATAATACTTGCAGATTTTATTTTATGTTTTCTTTAGTATTTTCTGCTTGCTTTTACTGTGTAAACACTCAGGGTTTTTCTTTTTGAGTTTTCAACAATGGAATATTTTAGTGATAGAAATGAAATGTTGTAAAATTAATATGGAAAAATGAAGAAGACAGGAGTGTGGATGTTTTGTTGTACTAGTTTCCACCACTCAGTTCTAGTTTGTGTGTTATAATGGCACAAATCCACTTGGAAAACTACAAGGCTGGAGCTTGTAAGCTTGGAAAAGTCACTAGGAAAATGCAGTGCTTGCAGGTGCTGCTGTGATTTTTGTGGGTTCTCCCACAAAGGCTTCTCTGTTTCAATTTGTACTGGGTCAGTATCAGCACAATGTCAGAAAGCGGTATGACTATGCTTGAGGTGACAGGCAAACTCTCACCTATCCCAACACCAAGGATTCTAGGCCTCATTTCTGCTTAATTTCTGCTTCATTTCTGACTGTGGGATCCTGTCTGTATGTGTTTGGTTTGAAATGCCAATGCAGAGTGACAGTTTTTTTTATATGAGTAAAAGTAAACCTTCTGTTCAATTGCACAGCACATGGTGCTTGGAGATTCTATCCTGGTTAAATAGCAGCTTAAATATTAAAACCCAAGAGGCTGGGAAATAAAAAGATAGTAAAACTTGCTGGTAGGCTTCCTGGAACTTTAAGTGGATGCTGACAAGTACATGTGCTACCTGTAGCAGTTTTTGCAGGAGAAGGGTTTTACTCCAGCCAGAGGTCCTAGAAAGCATGAGCTCAGAGGTTATCATTCCTGTGGAAAAAATTCCAGAAATAAAATATGTTAAGCAAATGTCTCAGTCCCTGACTGTCTGAAAATGGCAGGTAGTGAAGTTTCCACACAATCATTTCTCTGTCAGAAGAACATTCCATATGCTGCCATAGCTAGTCTAGTTTTCTGTTTATGAATGCAGTATCAAAGATGTGAGACTTCCAGTCACTGAGGCTGGATAAATAGAGGAATTCATAGAAGTAAGCCAAATCTAGACCTTGGTTAAACCCATGGAAGATTGCAGTTGACTTCAAAGTGAGCACAACCTGGTCTGGAATGAATGTTAGGATGGTTGCAGCAGTACAAGCTTCCTCATACATCCCTTCCAGCCTAGGCAAGATACTGAAAGGGCTTTTCTACGTGGAAAAAAAAAACAAACCAGCAGTAGTGAAGTTGTAGAAATATGAGAGATTTTTTTTCAAATCCTGCTGGGAGAAGAAATAATGCTTTGTAGAAGTTGCTGTGTCCTCATCTGATGGGCGTAGCAGCTCCTCTGAATGGCTCCCAACCTATTTCAAAGTTGCTCTGGTTAACAGAACTCTTGTGTCAGAGCTAATGTGGCCCCTTTTGGCTGAACACGTGAGAGGAGTTAAACTCCCAAGAGAAGCAATACCAGCAAGCTGAGAGGACAAAGATCCCTGTCTGCCTTTCCATGTGAACTACTCTGGGCACACCTTCATTTTTCCATCTTCATAGTGATGCATAGTGAACATCAGGCTACACTCTGCATCAAAACCTGTGTTGATGTTTAGCTTTGCCTATTAATCAGAAACGTCTTTATCAGTGAAGTTTAAGATAATCTGGGTATAAATTTGTAATTTGTGCCAAATAACAGCTAATGGTTTAGCACAAATAAGCTAATGTGCTGGTTTTGACTGAGATGGAGTTTATCTTCTTCACAGTGGCTAGTGTGGGGCTATGTTTTGGATTTGTGCTGACCGCAGTGGTGATAATACAGAGATGTTTTTGTTATCGCTGAGCAGGGCTTGCACAGAGCCAAGGCCTTTCCGCTTCTCACCCCACCAGTGAGGAGACTGGGGGCGCACAAAAAGTTGGGCAGGGACACAGCCAGGACAGCTGACCCCAACTGATCCAAGGGGTGTTCCAGACCATGTGACATTGTGCTCAGTATATGAAAGCAGGGGGGACATTTGGAGTGATGGCATTTATATTTCCAAGTAACTGTTATGTATGATCGAGTTTTGTCCTCCTGGAGACAGCTGAACACCTGCCTGCCTATGGGAAGTGGAGACTTCATTCCTTGTATTTCTTTGCATGTGTGCATGGCTTTTGCTTTTCTTTAGACTGTCTTAACCCATGAGTTTTTTGGCTTTTATCCTTTTCATTGTCTCCTTGATCTTGCTGGCCAGGGAGTGAGAGAAGCTGTGTGGGACTTGGCTGCTGGCTGAGGTTAAACTACCACAGCCATTCTTAAATTAAAATATACCTCTTCACTTGCTTTAGACTACTTTAAATGTAGCTTTTTCCTATGACTGCAACCTTGGCCTCTGTGGTGCCAATTAAAATTTTCATTTGGGGGGGGGGGGGGGGGAACGGGCTTTTT